>JAIUZE010047026.1:0-16517 GCA_022085475.1 Heliosperma pusillum | reverse complement strand
CGTGGATGACTGTTAATCATACTTGCCATGTACACGATGCTAGTGCGTTTCATTTACCGTGAGAGATGTCGTTGTGTCGTTCTTGAATGCGTGATTTCATGATATTATTCATGGTCATTGCATGATTGGGCACCGTCTATGTATGGGTTCGTGAATGGATGATATTATGTTGGTTTTTATTGTGATCATCGCATGACGTGACTTGGTTTGTTTGTTGAGTCTCAATCTTATCAATCTTATACCGCTAACGGTGAGATGCAAGCCCTAGTGAGCGTATTCGGTTGCCTAAGAGTGTCTTCCCCGAGTCTTTGAATAACATGATGGATTCGGATTTGTGCCTCTTATGCTTTTATCACTATCTATAGAATTGCCTATCTATCCTTATCGTATCTCATATGTATATCTATATATGCATGCTTTACTTTGTGATTCCTTCTATGTACGTTTAATGTGATATGGCTGGGAGAACCCGGAGTTACTCCCCACTGACTGTGGCGTTCATGTTTTTCATGGATGAACAGGTTGCTTGCTTGGATGACTTTTTGGATATGATATTTTGGGGTTCGGGTGTGAGCTAGCGGGCGTTGTTCCTGGAAGTTTCACCTCTAGACGATTCTAGCTAGTTTTTCTAAACACTTGTTCTTTGCTAACATTTTGAGAGACTCCGTCTCTTTGTTGTATTTCGTATTTAGTTTGTGATATTTTGACACTCCTCGTGTTATATATCTTGCATGTTTAAAGGTTTTTAAAATACCGTAATTCCGCATATTATTTCACATGCTTGTATGTTTTATCTTTCCGCATTCGCGAGGGTTGTCACATAAATACGATTTAAGTGTTGATTAGTGATTTTTAATGGTTAAAAATCGATAAAATCCATAAAACCAAGCTAGAATGAGCATGATAAGTATTAAGGGCGATTTTGGTATGATTTTAACAGCATTTTATTTATGTTGTTATTGTTGAATGAATGAATGTCATTTGTTTAATTTTTAATACAAGTTGTACCTAGTATGGCCTAGATTATTTTAATCGGTATTACCCGTAATGTAAGGGAATACCGATTCGGTTGTAATTTTATTTGCGATCTCGTATCGTCGTTTGTAATCATTTAATTTCATTTTTAGATCAAATGTATAATAGGAATTTTATTTGTATCTTTTGTAATTAATTATTATGAAGACGAAGATTCCCGAAGTCGGTGTTCCAAAAGACGGTGCCTTTTTGGAGCGTGTTTCATGAAGAGGCAAGGGGCCAAGGAGTTGGTTTCCAATTTTATAATCTACTAGTTAATTAGATTAGCTAGGTGGCCATACTAGGATTTATTATTAGCTTGTTTTATGTTTTTTCGCTCATGCCAAAATCGCCAACATGCATTTTTATTTCTCGATTGTCAATTCGACGTTATTCAAAATTCACCGATTTAGTTCACTTATAGCGAATTAATAACTAAATTGACAAGACCTCTCACATAACTTAAAAAATTGAGATTAGCCTTACCAAAAAGTAACACCTATGAATCCTGTGTTCATTAGGGCTACCACGCTCGTGGGTCCCTTTTTACCTCGGGTAAGTAGGGTGATACGATCACAAGCTAAAATTAGATTGGACTCAACGAGATAAGCGTTATCTTGGGACTAGGAGATGGATTTAGTTGAAATCTGTCAACCAAGAGTTCTAAGGGTAGAATTAGTCAAGTATTGACTTACCATTTTTAGATAAAGGTAGCATACGATGACTATTTTTGTCTAAAGATGGGTCTTGGAATCACTTATATAATTTCGTGAGGGGTCATTATACGAGTGACTTGTTTAAAATCGTTTTACAAGTAAATTATATATTAGCAATGAATGTTTATTTTCCGTTCATATTTATTTTATTCGCGCAATGACAAATATTTTTCCTTCTACGAACTTATAAATCCGTTCAATCGTGGAAAGGAGTTTCCATTATTTTATATGGTAGCATTTTGATTGCGATCTCCGTTTAAACCACCGTAGCTAATGACAAAATGAATTTTTCTTTTGATCCTCATATTCACCATCGCAAATGTCTCTTCTGAAGAGTATATACATAAGTCACACTTAGTCAAAAACGTTTTGATTTTGTTTTAGTGACGTCATCATATTACAACGGTGCATCAATCTTTTTGCTCCAACGAAAATATTTGTAATTTTTTTGGTATGTCGTCATAATGCTCCTTATCGAGGCTTACCTCAAAAGAGGCCAAATCAGTTGGGACGACTAGGTTTCTCGATTTATTTGAAATCACGATTAACCAAATATCGTAGTCACTTTTTGAAAGGTTTATCCTTTTTTAAGGTAAAACCATGAATGAAATAAAGAGTAATTTTCATTATAATTCTAATCTACTTGTCTAGGTAGAGATTCATAAAAGTGAGTGGGAGCTCTAAGAGGGATGTTTATATTCTTAATTGTTAAGAATAAAACGAGGTTCAAGAGTAGGTTGGCACGATGTTGGCACAAGGCGAGGGAAAAAGGCAAGTCTATTTTGAATAGTAAAGTCAAAATCCAAGCAAGGTGTCAAACCCAACCTTTGATGATTCTATTCTTACAGTGTAGGACACAAACAAAGAATCTGCCCCAAGTTTTCTAAAGAGTTAGAAATTGGGTGTACTATTTTTACCCATAATATCTATATGATCGACATTTATTTTGCT
Organism: Heliosperma pusillum; assembly: GCA_022085475.1. Taxonomy (NCBI): domain Eukaryota; kingdom Viridiplantae; phylum Streptophyta; class Magnoliopsida; order Caryophyllales; family Caryophyllaceae; genus Heliosperma; species Heliosperma pusillum. The sequence goes on along the minus strand of JAIUZE010047026.1, from coordinate 13,836 downwards.
AAAATGCAAGTTTTGGGTATTAGATACCCATTATGGTTTTCATCGATGTATTCAATGCATATAATAATGATTCGTGCGACGACTAGTCATGATTAAATGTCGACCTACAATGGAAATAGAACTATTGTAGTTTTTATTTCTATAGAGACATATAAAAGTTATAATGTAATCAATCTAGTTTTGGATTTAGAGGTATACTTTAATAAAAGTTATTATGTACACAACCTCCAAATAAAGAATATAGTATCCACTTTAGTGTACGACACAAGTGTTTCACTTTTGTGAATAGAACAAGCGTTGTTTCCTTTTTATACCTATACTTGGTCAATGTTTATGGCATACCAATCAAAAGTAATTATATTCTTGACCTAAAACTAAAATTACTTGTCATATAGATTGTAAAAGGCTCAAAGTTGGTGACCCAGGTCTAATCTTGTTGGACTGTGTAGCACATTAAAAGGCTAGTATTGGCTAGTATCCCTAAAACATTTGATTTTGAATCTTATGGTGTGTACAAATCTTGTATTCAAGGCAAGATGATTCGTTCCCTTTTTATTGAAAAGGAAATCGAACTAGTGAGTTATTGGCCATATTACATAAGAATATGTGTGGTCCAATAACAAACACAACCAGAGATGGTAATGACTACTTCACCTTATTTACCGACGACTTAAGTAGATATTATGTTTGATTCTACTTAATGAGGTGCTAAGAGAAATATTTGAAAAGTTCAAAGAGCTTCAATGTGAAGTAGTTAATCACCAAGAGTATTAGACAAGGACTTACGACTAAATCGTAACTATAAATATCTAAGTATAGACTTTGATTTTCACCAAAAGTATTGTGAAATAGTTTCACGAGTTAACTTCTCTAACATACATTATGAGATAAGGTGCTGTTGAATAGATAAAAAGAACCTTATACGATATGGTTTTGTCTTTGTCAAGTTAATCTGAGCCACTTGACTAATTTTGGGATTTTATTATTTTGTCTGCTATTTCTTTTCCTACCATATCTAAGCACATTTAAAACAGTCGGATTTTATTTCATATACGATATGGATAGGTAGCGTACCTAATTTGTAAGTTATCCATATGAAACAAGTGCTCAATAATCCTACGTTAACCACGAGAACAAAGCATTTGTGGCTCGTGATGTTGTCTTTCAATAAAAATACGATTATTATTGATAAGACAGAGTGGGAGAAAATGTTTCAAGAGCCACAAACTGAGCATATGGTCCAGAAAAAGTTTCCTCATTGCTTGTTCAGTAGTTGTTTCTTCGGAACCTAAGAGGTCAGGTGGAATTTTATCACTCCTTAATAGTGATGAATTCTAATCTGTGACTTATAAAAGACTGTTTCTAGTCCAACTTCTTGCTATGGCTTAGAGTCATGCGATTCGTAATGGACTCCATGCATGATGGTCAGGTATGTGACCTAGTAAATTTTACTTGAAGAAGTACGACCTCTTCAGTATAAATTGATTTTTAAGATCGAAATTTGCATGGATGAACATTAAAATGTTTTCAAAGATAAATTGGTAGGCAAAGAGTTTACACCAATTGCAATGCTTTGATCCATTCGATAATACTTAGCGATTAAAGCATATCATAGTAGTATGATGTCAATTGGATCTCAAGAACCACCTTCTTGAATACGATTCTAGAAGAGGTAGTATATTTTATATTCACCTGTGGGTTCGAAGATCCTAATTATCCTAAGTTAATTTGCAAGCTTAAGAGGATATCTTAAGTAAGCACTAAAGAGTTGGAATTAGTGTGTCAATCATGTCATAAAATATTTCTCGATGAATTATGTTTATACATGAAGGTTAGTGGGAGTCATGTGGTTTTTATCAGTCTTATATGTGGAGACATATTGATCATTTTAGATGATGAAAGATTTTGGAGAAGTAGAATACATCTCTTAGATATCTGGATTTATGAAGATAAATCTAAAAGGATATTAGCATTAAGTCAAAATTATTATATTAATAAGATCTTTGACTAGTTCAAGGAAGTTGAACACATGATAATTGATTCCTTTTGCTTCCGCTGCGGGATCAATTATATATGCTGTAATGTATGCTCAATCCGACGTTTCGCATGCTTTGAGCATGACGAGTCGTTTGCAATCAAATCCAAGTGAGAGTCACTTAATAGCCATAAATAACATCCTCAAGTACTTACCAAGGACTAAAGATATGTTCCATGTGTTTGGAGTTTACAGTGAGTTGTGTGTAAGGGGTTACACAGACTTCAGTTTCCAAACTGATCAAAGTGATTTGAAATCACGAACTGGCTGTGTTTTATAGAAGATTTATCTGTTGGAAGAGTTCCAAGCAGAAAACACTATTGGAAAGGTTCCAATTAGGAGTGACATTTTCATATATAAATGTCATGTATCCGCTGGAAGTGTTCCAGGCAGTTTATCATTGCGGATTTCACAACGGAAATGGAGTACATTGCATCATATGATGATGCATATGAAAGTAGCTTAGATTCGACAGTATTGGAGGGACTAGAAGTAGTTCCTATAGTTGTATATCCTATCCCATGATACTGGTAAAACAGTGGGAGCTACCTTTAGGCCAAGAGTCCTAAGTCTAGATTCAAACCTAGACACGTACTCAGAAAGGTTTATGTAATATGAGATTACGTAGACAAAGAGAAATAGCAATCAGAACGATGGGAAAGATGCAAGTATTGCTAATCCATTAGCCATGCTTTTTGCAGGCTGAACATGATAGTCATGTCATTTCAATGGGGATTGAAATATGTACCTGAATTGCTAAAGATTATAAGATATGAAATTATTGATAGAGTATCAATTTTTCCAAATATTTGATAATCGCATTCATTGTTAGAGTTTCATTAAAAACTCCTTTATTTAGTTTGACTAAATTTTAATACTTTGTTTATCCGAATTGGTTGAAAGAAAGGTTGAACCCAATTCAAGTGAACAGGATGAACTTAGTGTTTTGTCCCTAGTCATTCATTTGAGGTGACGTCTCGAAGTGACTAGATTGTAAGTCGATCGATGGTTGGTTCAGCACCATGGGGTCATGGAGATGACTGGGTCGTTTACATAGACAGACTGTTGAGACACTCTGTCGGGCACTGACCATAATAGAGTCCCTTATCAAAATTGTTGAAGCCTGGTCGTGGCGGGGATTTCTATTTTATTACAATGATTAAATAGAACTATAAAGGAAATACTACAATTGATTACAATGATCACGGGATCTATGTCGGAAATATGTTTGAAAAATTAAATGAAATAAAGAAAAGAACTAATAAAACTAAAACGAGCAGATTAGCAGCGATAATAGATAATAGTCAATTAAATAACTAATTAAACTACGTCAAAGGGAACCAGGAAGTTCAGAGACAGAAACCATCCCGGAACAGGCGCGGCAGGAGGTGCGGCCTCTGAAAGTGGCGCATCACTCTGTGCGTCTGTTTTCGAGTTGGGTTCTAGCTGTGAAGCCAGAATCGCAAACAGTTAGTGTTTGTTGGTGATTTACGGTTTATTAATGATCTACAAGTCGAATTTAAGTGATTTAGTAGATTAATTTGTTCTAACTATATCAAAGATGAATCTAGAGACTAAATATAGACAAACCTAACCTCTAAATACACAATTTGATAGATGACAAGAACCCACTAATATTGACTATTAGGGATCCAAGTAAAAGCAAATTAAATAAAGAAAGGCTGAGAAAAAGGTTTGAAAACAATTTTAAGATAAATCCGACATGAATCTTACATTAGTTAAAATAAAAATACAATAAAAAAAGATGGGATTAAACACCCTCAGACTTACATGTTGGCGAAACGAGATATGACCTAAAGTTATCGATTTAGCGACAGCTCGACTCGAATGTAAAGAAAGTGCTCTCGTAAGAGGAACGATCGATTAAATTGATTAAAATTGATTATTGTTGAGTTGGTCAAATTGGTAGGTCAATGCAATAACGTGAAAGGTACCCAAAAGGGTATGAGCTTACGTGAAAGGTACCCAAAAGGGTCTGAGCTTACGTGGTCGATTGATCAAGCACGTCAAAAGCTTAGAGTAAGGTCTAGAATGCAAAGAGAAATAAAGAAGGGGCGGAAAGCTCGCGTGCCTTTGAAGTGTGCACAAACCTCTCCTTATATAGGGAGAAATCCTACGAGTTTTGGAATAACTCGAACACGGAAATAAATCTAGAAAATATTCCGGCAACAGGTAAAACGACCTGAGGAAGAGGCGCAGCAGGAACTGCGACTCTTGGAAGAGGCGCAGCACCCGATGCGTCGTTTCCAAAGCAGTTTCCTACTATGAAAGAAAGATTTCCGCGTTTCTTTATGGGAATTGCAGTAGATTTCCGCGTTTCTTTATGGGAATTGCAGTAGATTTCGAATTCTTTTCTAAATAAAATATGAACATATTTCACGAAGAAAGATAAGTTTTGAAACATTAAAATATCCGGGATATTCTCGAGCGTTCAAACACGGTTTATAAAAAATGAAGCGGTTTTTGACCCGGACTCCAAAATGACTCTAATGACTGTCAAAACGACCGTAACGGTACGTAGATGACGCCCAAGGGGTAGACACAACTATTTGAGCTATCACTTGACGATAAACTTACGAATTGTCACAAATCGTTCCGCATACCCAACATGTAGCCTAATCATCACTGGGTGGTTGGCGGAATGTGTAGATTTGAGGTTGTTTGAGTAAGTGTCCTCCACAATAGTGCATTTATATAATAAATCTCATTTGGAATATACGTGGCATGATTAGTATATTTTGATACTCCACGTCAGTTGATTAACGTAATTCGGTAACGCTCGACTGACTAGAGTTTGACGTTATTGTCGTATGACGGCGGTGATCAACTGATCCCTTTAGCTCACACCTATAGGATGAGACCCAAATAGAATACTAATTATTTGTATATGATACAGTTTAATTAGGGATTACATATATTTGATATGTACGTTTAGTTACGAGAGTTATTTATTGAAAATTGAGTTAGGAACTAATTCCACTTAAGTTTATTAGTCAATTATATGATAACTGACTGAATATATTTTACGTCTTATTTTAATACGATTAAACAAGATTTAATTTAGTGATTAATCGTTAATTCATTAAATTAGTTGAGGTTATGCATATATTTTGTGGTAGAGGTAATTAGTTAATTATATTTACAAAGAGTTGTAAAATAAATTAATTGGGCATTGTGGGACCCATTATATATTGATATAATGGTAAAATATCACTTAAAAGTTAAGTACATATTGTTTATTAATTTGTGTCATATAATTGTTATATGATCAAATTAACACTTAATTATACAAGATAATTAAGCATATGATTAATAAGTATTTGTGGGACAAATATCAAAAATAAAAATGGTCCATATAGGACACATGTGGACCGGTTTTAGCTAGTAGAAAACAATCATGTTTATTCTCTACTAAATCCACACTCCACCATATGATTATGATGTGTATGACACATGATCATTATCATTATACAATCCCATACTCTACCATTATGCATGTGAATAAAATAAGAAGAAAATCACCCACTTTGGGGCCTAGTCATGACCGGCCAAATGCTTCTTTAAGAAGCATTTGTTGCTCATTTTTCCACTTGACTTTGATTCTTCTTTTGATTCACATCTTCTCACTAAAACCTCCTACATCTCTCTAAACTCACATGCAAAAATAATATTCATATTACTAGAATAGTAATACAATAATATTAGTAGTATTATGTCTTACTTATTATCTAGTTAATAATAAGCTAAGATTATTTGGGTTTAATCTTGGGTGAAACAAGAAGGAGACCTTCTACTTTGGAGGTTGTTTTACGGAGGATCATATCATCCACTAATTACATGCTCAAGAACAATAAGAAAGAGTTCTTATTGTGCCCATATTGAACCGAAAATACCCAATGTAAGGATGTTTTCGTCTTATCTTTTCTTTTATGCTTTTATATTTGCATGCATGATAACTAGATCCTAAATCATTAAGTTAATGTAATTTAATGAACTAATTAGAGGAGTCTAATTAGAGTTCTAGGACTTACAAAGGTATATACAAAGTTTCTGAAGTAAACACAAACCCGGATTCCTCCATCCTTTTTGGGTACGGGGACTACGTTAGCCACCCAGTCAGAAAACTCGGAAACTTTAATGAATCTGGCTGTGAATTGCTTATCGACCTCTTCCTTGATCTTCAGATCCCATTCGCTCCTCATTCGACGGAACTTCTGTTTTACGGGTTTGAAGAATGGCTTGATTAGAATTCGGTGCTTTGAAATATCCCTGTCGATCCCTAGCATATCTTTGTAAGACCAAGCGAAATGTCTTTGAACTCGTGTAGAAGGTCTACGAAACTGGCCCTTTCTGTCGGATTTAGGGTCGTCCCTATTCTAAGTTCTCGGGGTTCTTGTTCGGTCCGTACGTTGATGGGTTCAGTGTTTTATATGACTGGTGCCTCTTTCCCTTCTTGTAGTATTTCTTTGATTATATGGGGAGGTAACTCAATCGAGTCTGGGTCTGGATTATCCTCATTATCATCATAAACAAAATTGCATTCAGAAAAACACAAGGAGTAAGCAGAATATGATTTATTCATATTAAATTTTTAAAAGAACTAAAATAAAGAGGCCATATGTTCAGTAGACAGAGGCGGTAAAGGAACAGCTGTTGGGACATTCCCCAAACTGTTGTTATTATTATATGCTAAGCTATGAGAAACAAAGGGATGAGGGTGACAGTAGGAGTAGACTCTCTAGGGACTTCGCTAAACTCTGACTCGGACTCGGACTCGGACTCCGACACTGACTCGAATTCGTTGTCTTCTGGCTCTCCTTTGAACATCTCTCCTTCTCTGGTAGTGACTTTGAAGAGCTTCCCTTGGTTGTTGGTCCATTTGATCGACTTTCTCCATCCTTTCTGTTGGCTTGAGCCAGCGTCGTTGATTAACGCTGTAGGGTTGAAATGATCGTCCTGTAGTATAATGGTAATGATCTCATCCTTTTTGTGAAAGTAATTGTATGATGATCTTGTAGAGAAGAAGAGTTTATATATAACTCTCCTCCCATCCTCTATTTGGCCGTGCAAATAGTAGTAGGGTAGAAGGAGGAGTCTTCCCTCTTCTTCTTCTACTTGTTTTAGGAAGTGGAGTCCAGATAGAAGTATTCCTTTATTTATTTATTTAATGTATAATATGTGTATATATTATTATTGTCATTTATGTTGTCACATATTAATAAGTCCATACAACATTTTGTAGTCGATTTATTAATACCGGTCTGACATCATTTATTATGACAATATCGTATAATATATACGTCAAGTATAAATATCGTATATTTATAATTTGCTAATTAAATATAACAGTTTATATTTAATTACGAATTAACATTTAATTCGTTTAAGCTTCCATTATTTAATCGTATTAAATAATTACATTATATACATCAATTAGATATAACAGTTTATATTCAATTACGAATTAACATTTAATTCGTCTCAGCTAGTATTATTTAATCGTATTAAATAATCGTATCATCATTACATTGACTACCCTTTTAGTCATATACATCGACTAACCTTTTAGTCATATAAGGCATCAATATGATTATATTTTTCATATAATCATATCTCTCAAACACATCCTTTAGGTGTGACTTTTAGGGACCAGTTGATCACCGCCATTAAAATGACAATAACGTCAAACATCTAGCAAGCCAACCGTTATCGATAAACGTTAATCACCTGATAAGAATACTAAGTATACCATGTGAACCTGTAAGAGATTTATACACGTTATCACACTAACTGTGGAGGACACTAGCTCCAACAGGGTACTCTTCCTGGTAGGGTTTAATGACATCCTTGGGAAGTATCCCTGAGATTTAAGTATGTGGTTGACCACTAGGTTAGAGTATGGGTCGAAATATAGAGGTGCCAACTCACTCTCTATGAGATTCACACTCTGAAATCCTCCAAGTTCATATATTGGATCCGTAACGAAAGTGATTGTCACTTGATTGCTGGACATTTTCTCTATCACAGCTTTGATAGGTAACGAAGTGATTGTCAGTACTTTGCCTTCTAGAGGGATTTTGATCTTCTGGTGTAGGGTGGATGTTACTGCTTTAGAAGCTTGAATCCATGGCTTTCCTAGAAGTATGTTAAAGGATGCTTCAATGTCCACAATCTGGAAGTTAACCATTCGCTCGATTGGCCCAGTGGCTATAGTGAGGTTGACTATCCCTACTACCTTACGCCGTGTCCCGTCATATGCTCGAACACCCTGGTTAGTAGGAGTCCAATACGATTCTTTCATGCCTAACTTACATGCTGTTTTCAGTGGTATGACATTGACTGCTGAGCCATCACTACCAAAGTCGTGGCTTTATTCTTATTTAGGCACGTGATTGTGATATACAGAGAAAGGAGGCAAGTCTTCATCTGAGAAAGTAACTAGGTTACTTAGCTTGACTTAATCTTGGAAGACCAAGTTGACTACATCGTCAGGTGTAGAGTCGTATGCCACATTTAGCTTTGCCAATGCTTGGAGTAGAGCTTGGCGATGGGGAAATGAACTTGCAACTAATTGCCAGACTGAAAGATCGGCCTTTGTCTTCTGTAGTTGCTTTAGTAGATGGTCAGTAGATGTACCCACGCCATCATTTGGGGTGACGACAATGGCGTTAGTAACTGGACCATTAGTGGTAGGACTATTTTGAGAGATATTCTGATAAGGGCGTCCTGATGTAGTAAGATAGTCTATATCTTGATCTTCCCTATTTTGAGTTTGAGGATGTTTTGTGAGGAACTCATCCTCATCATCATCGGCCCATATTCCGTTGATGGTATTGAGTTCTTTCAAACTGATGATTTCAGCTTCTAAAGTGATGACTCGTTCAACCAGTTTGTCACATGTTGTGATCACCTCTTGCATTGTAGATTGTTGGGATAGGACTGGAGCTCGTGGGGCGCCTTCTTGAGGTGTGGTGCTTGGAACACGTAAGGATTTCACGATAGTTTCGAGCTCTAAAACCTGTTTACTCACATTTCAAGCCCATGCGATAAAGTCATCGATGGTAGTAGAAATGGTAGAATACCTTTCTTCAGTTTCGAGCATGTTAATTTCATCTTCGACTGGGGAGATGAGGTGTCAACAAACTAAGGTGGATTCTTCATCCGTGATCATTAGAACTCCAAGAGGATTCTTATTGTTGTTGGGTTGCCTCCTTGGTTATGGGTAGATGACCGTCCTCAATCATATCTTGAAGGACATGCTTCAACTTGAAGCATTTCTCTGTATCATGTCCCTTCCCTCTATGATATTCACAGTAAGCATTTTCATCCCAGAATTTACTCTTCTTCTCTGGATGAGGTGTTGGTCCTATAGGCTGGAGCTTGCCTTGTTGAGTCAATATTTTCAAGGCATTGGAGTACGTGTCGCCGATGTTTGTGAACTCCCTTTAAGGGTTGTTCTTTCTGGGTTATTCAACAAGATTGACCTCATCGGTCTTGTTAGGCGAGCCATAAGAACGACTCGTTGAGCCTTATACCCGCGACCTACCGTTTTGGACAAGAGTACCTTTCGGATTTCGTCTTCGATTCTAGTCCCTAGTACAGTTAAGTCTTTGAAAGACTTTATGTTTTGGTACCTTAGGTGGTTTGCATAAATGGGTCCTAGATTGTCCACAAAATTTTCCACAAGAGTGGCTTCATTTGGATGTTCAACTAGTTGTGTACTAGTCTTCCTCCACCTACTTAGGAAGTCGGTGAAACCTTCCTTCTCATTTTGAGTAAGGACCTCTAGAGTACGCATGTTAACATGAATTTCAGCATTGTCTGCTTATTGTTTGGTGAATTTAATTGCAGCATCATCCCAAGTTGCAATCTTCTTGTGATCTAGGGAATAGAACCATTGTTTGGGAATGGTGTCGAGAGATGAAGGAAACATCCTTAAGAAAATCTCTGGTTTGATGCCTTTGATAGACATATAATCCTTGAAAGCACGGATGTGGTTCAAAGGGTTCTCATGACCCTTGAATTTTGGGATGTCAGTCATATTGAAATTGGTTGGCAGCTGGGCATTCAGTGCTTCATATTTGTGACTGTTCTCCCTATAAATGTCATCTCCCTTGAGATACATTAGTTGCTCTTCCAAGTATTGGAGTCGCTTTTCCACTTCAGTAAGAACTGGTGGGGATCGACTTCTGGTTGTCCCACGATGAGTGAAATGTTATCGTGTACACTAGGGTCAGGAATGTCTGCGGGGGGGCAGCCTAGTTTCTAGGGCAACAATTGGACTCTCAATGGCATTGAGGCGAACATAGGCTTGGTCTTGGCTTGTTTGGAGACGAAGGAGCGCAGCTAGGATTTGATCATTACCATTTGGCTCGGGTTGATGAACACTTGCTTGACTAGTTCCAGGTATCTTGAAAACTGAGTAAGAGACCGACGACGAATCAAAACACGATCGACCAATCTAGCACACTTAGGCCCCGTTCTTTTGGGCTGCATTTTGCTGAACTTTTCTAAACTGCACTTATAGGAGTTGAACTGAACTGAACTGAACTTATAGGAGTTGAACTGAAGTTATGGGAGCTGAACTGAACTGAACTGAACTTATAGGAGCTGAACTGAACTGAACTTATAGGAGCTGAAATGCTGAACTGAACTTATAGGAACTGAACTGAACTGAACTTATAGAGGCTGAACTTTTCTGAACTTAATTTTACTTAATTGAATAGAACTTATATAATCTAAACTTTACTAAACTGAACTTTATATTATTATTATCTTTTGGAAAGGGCTGTCATACAAAAAAAAATATACTCTAACAAGTAAGATAATAACATTATTCCGATTTAAATACATTGGTTTGTTCATACAGATTACTACGTTTACACTATGATAAAAATAAATAAATCACATATTACATCGTTTTCTAACCATCTATTTCTATATCATTTCTTCCTAATCACTTTCTTCTTCATCTTCACTATCACTCAAAACAACGAATCCATTGCCTCACCAAATGTTTTTACTATCTTGTTTCGTACCTTGAACATGGCATTATTCCGCTTATCATCAAACATGCCCGAATCGTACCTTGAATATTCACGTCATGTTGTATTATAGTTATTCCAAGAATATGCATCCTTATAAAATTATGGAGTGTGAATGTAGAAACAATCATAGACATTTGATACTTTTGTGACATTTGGGACATATTTTTTAACAGCTTCCACCTTTTTTTCAATTGACCAAATGTCATTTCAACTTTCATTCTCAATGATGAATGTCGATAGTTGAAATACTCTACAATACCTTCGGGCGGTCTCAATGATAATGTATGTATCCAATAACTACTGTCAAATGTTTTTATATCGGTTTTCATAAATAATATATTCCGTATAACGTTTCTAAACTTAATTTGTAAGAATTGAACTTTTCTGAACTGAACTTATAAGAGCTGAACTGAACTGAACTGAACTGAACTGAACTTATAAGAGCTAAACTGAACTTGTATGAGCTGAACTGAACTGAATTAGACTTATAGGAGCTGAACTGAACTTATAGGTCCTGAACTGAACTGAACTTTTAGGAGCTGAAATGAACTTAAAGGGGGTGACTTTAAGCTGGCTCTGTTCTTTTGGACTGAAACCGTCTGAACTGAACTGAACTGAACTTATTGGAGCTGAACTGAACTGAACTGAAATAATAAAAAGATTATGACACTAATAATACAATAATAATATTATAATAATAATAATCATTAGTAATATAATAATAATATAATAAGATATATAAAAATAAAATAATAATATAATAATAATAGTAAAATATTAATATTACTTATCTAATTATTAATAATAATATAATATAGTAATAAATAAATTAAAAATAGTAATTAAAATAAATATGATAAGTATAGTTTAATAATATAATATTATAAATAATAATAATATATTAAACATTAGTATAATACTATATTAATATAATATAATAAAAATTTAAAATATTAATATAAATTATAACATTATTAGTAATAATATAATATAGTAATAAATATATTAATAAAAGTATCTAAAGAATTAATAAGATAAGTATAATATAATAATATAAATGATATAAATACTAATAATAGTAAATATAAATAATAATAATAATAATAATAATATTGTGAATATATTAATAAAATATTAAATATAATATAACAAAATAATTATGTGACAACCCTCGCGAATGCGGAAATATAAAACATACAAGCATGTGAATTATATAGCGGAAAATACGGTATTTTAAAAACCTTTATACATGCAAGATAGAAAAAACGAGGAGTGTCAAAATATTACAAACTAAATAAAAATACCACAAGAGACGTAGTCTCTCAAAGTGTTAACAAAAGACAAAGTAATTAGCAACTAGCTAAACAACGTCTAGAGGTGTTTCATCCAGGGACAACGCCCGCTAGCTCACACCCGAACCCAAAATAGCATAAGCAAAAAGCCATCCATGCAAGCAACCTGTTCATTCATGAAAAACATGAACGCCACAATCAGTGGGGAGTAACTCCGGGTTCTCCCAGCCAGATCACATTAAACGTACATATAAGGAAATACAACATAAAAATCATGTATATATCGATTCCATGGAGTTACATAAGATAGATAGGCAATCAATTCGATAAATAATGATAAGGTCATATAGAAATCAAATACGTAACCATCATGTTATTCCAAGACTCGGGATAGACACTCTTAGGCAATCGAATACGCTCACTAGGGCTTGCATCTCACCGTTAGCGGTATAAGATTGATAAGATTGAGACTCGACAGACAAACCATTCAAGTCATGCGATGATCACCTAATATCCAACATATTATCATCCATTCACGAACCAAGACAATGACGGTGTCAGTCATGCAATGACCATGAATACAATCATGAAATCACGTATTCAAAGACAACGACACAAAGACGACAAATCTCACGGTAAATGAAACGCACTAGCATCGTGTACATGGCAAGTATGATTAAAGGCATCCACGGGATCACATTTCCCTGAACTCATACGCGATGCTTACATTTCGCCTATGTAGACTAATTTCCTCCTGGTAGGACGACGATAATAAATACCCGGTCCTAGTTTAAATCTGGCCAGAATCCCGAAATCACATTTTCCGGTTCGACATGCGATCACGTTTCGCACCCAAGACTCGGTCTTACAAAGAAAACGCCGAGTACCCACATTCTCGGTAGATCAATTCACGAAAGAGGCGGAAAACGAGCTCAAGCCTCAAAACATGCGGTACGCTACATGCAAATAACACCACCTCGCAAGTACACAACATTTGACGGCCGGGTCGAACAACGCATAGCGTTCAACTCCCAACAACGTCGTCGTATGCCCACTAACACATGCATTTAAGCAGTAGGATACCTCTCCGTTCGACATTCCAGCCTTACGAACGGGAAGGTAGCCAAGGGGAATGAGAGTACAAAGCACAAGACCAAATCGTGCTAAAACCGTAACATTTGTAAACACCGACTCAAAGTGGGACATAGCAAAACCCGTCTCAAAACATGTGATACAAGCGAAGGAAAATATCATATATCCAAAACATGAATCAATACATGATACCCAAGCATTAGACCAAGTTTAAGAAGCATAATAAATAAGAAACATAGATAACTCTCCAAAACAACAAGTTTGGAAACTAACTTAAACAAGGGTTCACTTCAAACTGTCATAACTAGAGGTCTAGATAGGGGAATGCAGAAATTCCAAGTCGAGGTGA
>JAIUZE010047025.1:0-66779 GCA_022085475.1 Heliosperma pusillum | reverse complement strand
ATAGTAAAAGTATACACTACTATCTATCCTAAAATTTCTAACTAAAGCTTCTAATAACCTATCTATACGAGATGATAATTGATAGAAGGAACGAAATATTCGAAAGAATAAATCGAATAGAAAGAGAGAAAAGAGAAGAATGAATCACCATACTATCTTCCATCTATGATACTTCAAATGTCTATCGTAACTCAACAACACTAACTGCACCAGAATCTAGCCCTCAAGAGAGTGCAATATATCCTCAACATTTTCAATCATCAGATTCCTACCAAAATATTTCATAAGCATGACACATCGAGTAACAACTCCCAATTATTCAAATTCAATTAAAATCTTCTAAGGTCCATCAAAACTCTTATTGGAAACCACCATCCAAATATTTATAATTAGGGAAACAAGACCGCTAACAACCACAAAGTAAAGGACTTGCTATGAAATCCTTTGATCCAATTTATTCCAAAATTCATTATCCTAAGTTATTAACAATGAACTTTCTCATCTTCAAAAGTTTAAACACAAATCCTCAAAAGAGATTAGTCATCCAATCTCATTTCATTTAAATTTTGCCAACCATAGAGCAATGCGACCGTACATCAATTTATTTAGCTCCTTTAACTCTCAACACATCGGTTTTTGCTTATGACAATATTCCTCAAGTTTGGTCATCCAAATCCAAAATTCCACAAGGTAATTATTCCCGTTAGGGTCCATCATTTAAAGACCATAATTTCCCAAGTAACACTTAAAGAATCACTAAAATTCTTAACCACAACCACCAACTATCATTATGATTATTTCGATCCTCAAAACGATATTGCAACATTAAGCTTTCATAGTCTAAAACCACTAGGAGAGTTTCATCCTAAGTTTATCCTCAAATCCTTATAATCATCTATACATGAAACTAGCTTAATAGGATGGTTAGGCACCATATTCGAAACTTCTTATTTACTCCAAAATAGACATATCATAAGCATGGTCTTCAAACCAATACTAAACTTCTAATTCCAAAAGACTAAATTACCAATGAGTTAAGAAGTAATAGCCCACTCATTCGACTTTACACCTTCGAATATCATGAACTATTTACACACAAGTCATGACAAGCTTCAAGCATTAAAATCATTAAACATACCTTACCACACCTTCCTCAAGGATACCAACTCTCACCACCATAGGGAGAAATTAGATCTATACCATTTTCCTCAAATCACAAGTTCATTCTACCTCACACTAATATTCCACAAAATTTAAAGTTCTTCCGACTAAGTATAGTATACCCCAAACAAATGGGTATGACATCCTAAAAAAAATTACAAAAGGAAGGTAAGGGTACCAATGGTAAGATGGAGGAACTATCAAGAGAAATTTCCAAGAGGCAATTAGGTTGGAAGGGAAAGAAGCACCTAGATAGAAGG
The DNA here is from genome assembly GCA_022085475.1 of Heliosperma pusillum. NCBI lineage: Eukaryota > Viridiplantae > Streptophyta > Magnoliopsida > Caryophyllales > Caryophyllaceae > Heliosperma > Heliosperma pusillum. Next base: position 65,358 of record JAIUZE010047025.1, on the reverse strand, counting down.
AAGAGAGCATAATACAAGAAGGACGAGAGAATTCAAAGATGAAGAAGGAATTCACTTCCATTAAGCTTATAAATCTTCAAATCTTCGGTAGAGGATACTCCTTCTAGGTAACACATATTCCACCCTAAGGCGTAATATTGCTCCTAGCAATCTGGCTAGCCACCCAAGCATAGCCTCCTTGGCAATTGTCTTCTTTAGGAGGAGGGACCTGGTTGGCAGTAACAACGATCTCTTCTACACGAGGTCCAACCGTCTTCATAAGAACCAAAACAAATTAAGTTACTCCTAACAATTAGCATAAACAAATAGACTACAACATAAATCCTAATCTACCCATCCTACCATTCTATCTCACCAGTTCATTAGTTTATTAAGGTCAAGTTATTTTATACAAGGGTACACAAACGTGCGTCGGGAGCAAAAATGCTCTGATACCAACTGTGACACCCTCAAATTTGCGGAAAGAAAAAAAAATTTAAATACATAAACAAGGGTGTCATAAATAAAAAGGGTCATTACAAAACGGAAATAATATTATACATAAGAATTATACAAGACGGGAGACATATCTCCCGTATAAATACGGAAATAAAAGATTGTATAATAATATACAATCTAAGAACCGAATATAGGTCCAAGGTAAATACTTCGCTCGCTAGCTCGTCAATGTACCCAAGTATGCATCACAAACCTGCCAACCGCATTAAATATAAACACGGAAGCCACAGTCAGTGGGGAGTAACTCCGAGTTCTCCCATCCACGAAATGTCGAGTTTAATGAAACATGAATAACATAAAAGCAATGTATATGGACAATACAAAACTTTAACATATATGATATGCTTTTCATGTTATGAAACAGATAACTAACAAATAACCTAGCATGTGAAAGATATCATGTGAAACCGATAATAAACTATAACTCGAGGTAGGGAAGCTGGTATGCTAGCTCAGAGGTTCCTCTCAGAAACATGGTCGTGATACACTCAAACCCTAATCAACACGTAATCATGTGAATCAGTTAACAATCGGTAATCCAAACTCTATCAATCTTAGCAGGCTTGCATCTCACCTTCTAAAACTCATAGAATCATCAAACATGAAAGACCAATCCGTCTAGAAACAGGCATAAGTTCTTAGGACAGTCAATAGTCGACGGTTTGTGTAATCGAGTTATACCACAAGTAGGAAAACATCCTACGTCTAGGACTGATCAGACCTAGCGACAACAAGCAACCCATTCCCCGTCCCATGACATAACCGTCTATGAGAAACTCTACTAGGCGACCCCCTAAGCAGAGATGGCTAGTACTTAAGCTGGCTCCCTCCCAAAGCGGAACTCTTAGGATGCCATGCCCCGACTTGGAGATAAGCCCCCCAGGCCGTGACACAAAAGCTATCAAGCGGTAAACTCCGTATGCTCGTTAAAGATAGTATGGCCTATCAATGTCATGGTCCAAGATACTCATTAGAATTAGAATGGTCAAGACGCCATATACTCATAATTCTCTATGGGACTTAGTCAACACGACACCAACCATATAATTAAACAGTCACGGAAACCATTTCCTAACATGTGACTAATTGCATATAAATCATAATCAAATAACATATCGCCTCATATCTACTAAGGCTAATTCATTAATTAAATACAACCTTACTTGAAGACAAATCCCCGACCCGAGTCCCGCGACGGGTCATCAGTCAAAACGGGGCTGACTAGATCTTAGTTTGACCAAACCCGTTTGATCAAACCGGCTAGAAACAGAGTCTTTACCACATAGACTTGAACATAAAAATCATCATATTCATTACATGTTATTTTATTAAATTTCTAACATGTGAATTAATATACCATACCAAAACCCGTTTGACTTAAAGGATATCAAATTAAACTACGATCTCGTATTATAATTTCTAACATGTGAGAAATAATAATTTTATGAAAAACCTTTTAATTAAATATTTTACTTATTAATATTTCTCACTTGCTAATTATTACAAAACGCGATAAAATAACTATAACTCAAAAACCGTCACAAGTCCCAAAGTGGGACCCACGGGCTGATTTTGGGCCGAGACATTACATGGGCCTGGACTGGGCCCCACGGCCTGGTTTTGGGCTGTTTTGGCTTTTGATCGATTTTACTAAAAACCGTTTCTAATATTTCCCGCATGCTTAACATAATTAAAACCCGTCAAAACAACAACCAAACAATCAAACATCGACACAACTCAAAGACTAAAACCCGGACCCACCATGGACCAACCCAGACCGGGTCTGAACCGGCCTGGACCGGCTGGTTTGGTCCGGTTCACAGCCACCCATTTCCGGCCACCACCATCATTCACACCAAATTAATTCTAACATGTTTTAATTAACCAACAACCATTTTAACAACCAATTTAACCATCCATCATACAAAAATCATTATTATGAAAAATCATCCAAATTCTTCAAGAACAACCAACATGTTATAAATTCATAAAACACAATAATAACCACTACTTAACATGTTACTAACTAAAAATCCTTAAATCATAATAACATGAACCAAAACAAAAGATGAACCAAAAATAAAAGAAACAAAAGCCATGTAACATATATTCGTCGAGTAACTCGGAATCGTTACCTAGCTAGCAAAATCAAGTAGCACCAAAATAAGAAGTAAAGAAAAATAAGAAACCCGTCTTCTAATCTTCTCCTAAAATATACGAGTCACCAAACTCGTCTTCAAAATCTTCCCCTATAAGAAATGACAAGAAAAACATGATTAGAATTTAAACTTGATTTTCCATAATTAAATTTGAAAACGATTTTGTCGGATTTGAAATTAAACCGTACTTGAAGATGGAGAGCGAAGAGGAGATTCTAGAAATATAAGTTAGGACGGATTTAATTAAGAAATGAAGGTTTTATGATGATTTTGCTCAAGAACGACGAAGAACAAATGAAGAACGACGAAGAACGAATGAAGAACGATGAAGAACGATTAATTAGATCTTAATTTGATTGATTGTAAAATGAAAAGTTGTTGGTGAGTAATGAAAAGAAAGAAAATATCAAGGCTTAAGAGGGGAAAAAGAGACGTGTGAAATGGAGAGGAATCGGGTCTGTTTTTACGCGATTTGCGGAGTTTAAGTTGACAGACCGATAAAGTTACAAATATCTTAGATATTTTTATTAGTTTAATCATATTAATTAAAAGATCTAATATGAGTGGAAAAAAAGTGACATGGGGCGTATGACTCATGTCAAAGTCGGGTTTCGGGACTTAAGTTGACCCGGGAATAGTTAAATGACGTTTGGGTTAAAACCGTAAAACCTTATTATAAATTCCGAATAAATTCAAAATAATTATATTAAATTATCATAAATTCTAATAAATCTAATAAAAATAAATCAAAAATATTATTTTTTTAAATAAAATTTCGGTCTTCATACTTATGAGACGAGTCGGGAAAAGTCAACGGAAGTCAAAGTTGACTGAAAAGTCGAGAAAAGTCGAAGATGACTTAAAAGTCAAGAAAAGTTTAGGACGACTTAAAAGTCAAGAAAAAGTCAATGACGACTTTAAAAAGTCATGGAAAAGTCAAAGACGACTTAAAAGTCAAGAAAAGTCAAAGATGACTAAAAACGGTCTTTTCATGGAATCCCTCAAAAATTCCAAATACGAACGCGGAATTTCAAAATAAGACTCGGAACAAAAATTCCTATTTTAAAAACTTAAGTTCTACTGAAAAGTGTTAGTAAATATTTTTACTAGAAAAATCGGGTATATTTCGGGTTGTTACATACGTTAATTATAATTATCCGTATAATTATAATTTGCTAATTCAATATAACATTTTATATTCAGTTTACGAATTAACATTTCAATTCGCATAAGCTTACATTATATATATGTTGATTAAATACAACAGTTTATATTTAATTACGAATTACTTTTAATTCGTCTCAGCTTATATTATTTAATCGTTATTAAATAATCGTCTCATCATCACATTGACTAACCTTTTAGTCAAATACACTGACTAACCTTTTAGTCATATAATAGGGCATCAATATGATTATTTTCTCAAATAATCACATCTCTCAAACACATCCTTTATGTGTGACTTTTAGGGACAAGTTGATCACCGCCATCTGTATGACAATAACGTCAAACTTATCTAGCAAGCCAACCGTTATTAATAAACGTTAATCAACTGATTATTATACAAAGTATACCCTGTGAACCTACAGAGATTTATTTATGTTATTGCACTAACTGTGGAGGACACTAGCTCCAACAGAAATGACACTATATCCATAGTCACACGATCAACAACGTTGAAAGCATTCCGGATTTCAACTAGCAACATAGAAAGTCCCACATCACCACCACGGGCCTCAATGAGCCGATTCAAGGCATGCAAGATAGACTCTCCTCCACCGGACACCCCGACCCCAAACTGAAGACCATCAAAATAAGCAGACAAAGAAGGACCAACCAGACAAGCACCAACCTTAGAGACAAGACTTCTCCAGACAGTGCCAACAGCAATAGGGCGAACACCCCCGCCTGGTTTAACAAGTGGCGTGAGCAGAGCGCTGGCAATGTACTCACCAAGGGCTACAGGGCACCGGCCCTCCAAAAAAAGATTAACCACCCTAGTAATAGAAGCGATCAAATCATCAGAGACAGCAACAGCAGCACCACTTAAACACTCCATAAGATGTTGGGCACGAAGCACATCCCTCCCGCAAGAAGTGCCACGCGGGAAACCACGAATCATATCCAAAACCACTGCCGAAGAGGCAACAAGAGAATGGTGATCCACAGGCAAAGGAGGCAATGAAGGAGATGGGGCGACATGATGCTTCTCTCGCGAAGCACCAAGAGTGGTATTGATATAGTGTCATTTCACCCTACATTTTCACCCCTTTTTGTCTCGTTTTGCTTGCCTTTAACGCTCCCTAGAAGCGTTTCTACGTATTTTACCTTCTTCTAGCATATTTCTCGCTTTTATCGTGTTTTTGTAGGTAAACCGTCAATTGAGGCGATTTCTACCTAGTTTTGATCAACAAAGAAGAAGGTGAATTATTCGGAGGACCCACGGCATACCTTGGGGGCCCCGCATACCCTTGGGGGGCCTACTCGATGCGCCAAAGCCCTCCCGAGTCAAGGCAAGCGAAACCGGGAAGGAAGCAACAAAGTCAAGCGAAGGAAGAAGGGAAATGAGTATCTCACGGGCGTGAAAGGCATTTCACGGTCGTGAGATGCCTGTCCAAGAAGTTGGATTTTCGTGCATTTGAGCTCACGGCCGTGAAACTCATTTCATGGTCGTGAAAGCTCAGTCACGGTCGTGAAACTTGCTTCACGGTCGTGACTTATTCGTGAAAGAAGACCTTGCTCTGCCACTAATCTCACGACCGTGACTTGGAGTTTCACAGTCGTGAGACGTGTTTCACGACCGTGAAACCCATTTCACGGTCGTGACTTTGCCAGTCCACAAAGCTTCTCGAGGCCCATCTTTCCTTCATTTTGAAAACCTATATATAGACCCTCTTATGTAATTAAAGGGCACGAAACCCTAGATCTAAAACCCTCATAGAATTAGTGTTTAATCTTGTATTAATCTTCTATAATTAAGCAAATTAGTCGGTTAATTAGTAATTTCGACTTGGTTTAGTGTTGGAACTTGGGTTATATTCAAAGATTTGTGACAAAATCTTGGTATTTATATCAAAGTTCTCATCTTTCTCCAAGTTGGTATAATTTCTCTACTTAATTTTGTCTTTAATTAAGTTTACATTTCAATTCTTGTTATCTACTTATTGTTAATTAGAAAATGTTTATTGTTGTTGTTGATTTCCTTTTGCAATCTTTAGTAAATGTTGAATTTCCCTTGAGTATGATTGAGTAGTGATTAATCTAGGATTAGTGGGGGATAATGGGTTTTTAATGAGGGTTAATCTTTGTTTGTTGGGTTGATTTGTTGATTAGTAGTCTTTCTTCCAACTTTCGCATACCATATGTTTGATGAAATGCTTGCTTGACAAACTTGCATGATTCATGTTTATCATACATTTCCGTAAGATCGATAGCCTCGGAATATGTTAGGATTTGCATATAGTTGGTATATCGACCGTGTGTACACGAGAGCTAGCTTGGTTCGGTATATGGGAGGGATTGTAAGATCGAGAGTCTCAATCCACCGCGCCCAAGTTTGACTACCCATTAATTATGAACCCGACTCACTAGAACCCAAATTACCCATTTGAACCCACCGATCCTAGACTTTCCTTTTATTGCTTGTTATTTGATTATCTTTCTCGTCTTAGACTCCTTTCACCGTTTTTAATTGCTTTTAATTGTTGTTATCTTAGTTTAGTCAACAAACCCAAACCCAAAATTACTTTGTGACTTGGAAGAGACTCTAGTAGACTTTTAGATCACTTCTAAACAACAACCGTCCCTGAGATCGACATTCTTACTACACCACTATTTCACTACATCAAAATGGCGCCGTTGTCGGGGACGGTGTATGTTTAATTTGATTGTTTTTAGTTTGCTTTAGTTTTTTGCCTCTTGTCTTGAGAAACCTTGTTTCTCGAGGCATTCTCACCGTTTACATTTAGTTTTCTTGTATGCCCAGGCGAGCTCCCCCAAAGGATCAACCTCCAATCGATCTCGAGATCGAAAGGACCTTTAGGAGACTTCGCAAAGTCTTCAAAACCGCAAAAAGAAGCTCTTCTTCGAATCCGATTACTACAACGGAGGAGCCTCTACCTTCGATTGAAGAAAGGGAAATCCGGGAAAGTAACGAGGTAGAAATTGAGCATCCACGGGTAGAGAATTGGGAGGATTTTGTGCCGATCGCGGAATTTGTGAATCCTTTTGGAATCCCACCAACCATCCCACAACCCATCCAACCACCCACTCTCCTAAGAGTGCCTAAATTCTCATCTCACTCCATTCTCACGGAAGATACTCTTCCAAACACCATCCCCGTACCACAAAATCTAACCGGAAATTTTATTGCTAAAACCGCTTTTATCCAATTGGTGGAGAGGAACCAATTTGGAGGTATGCCAAGTGAAGACCCTCATCTACACATGGAGACTTTTTGTGATTATTGTGATGCCGTTTCTCAAACGGAGTGACTCAAGACCAAATTCGATGGGTCTTGTTTCCTTTCTCTCTTATTGGAGCGGCAAAACGATGGTTGAAGAGTCTTGACAAGGTTGCTCTAGGTATTGATTCATGGAAGAAGCTAGCTCTAGCTTTTTATCAAAAGTTCTATCCACCGGAAAAGACAAATATGTTGAGAGCTAAGATAACCGGCTTCAGGAAAAGGGATGAAGAGTCACTCTATGAAGCTTGGGACCGATTCAAGGAGATCATTCGTTCTTGCCCTCACCATGGTTTGAGTGAGTGGTTCTTGGTGCAACAATTTTGGAATGGACTTTATGAAGATGCTAGAGGAATTTTGAACATGGGATCAAATGGAAGGTTCACGGAAGTAGATGATGCTCAAACTTGGGCAAGAATAGAGGAAATGGCGGCTCATAACTCACAATTTAGTAGGCCAAGGCAAACTCCTAGGGGAAAGCATGAGGTGAGCTCCGTCACCCAAATGGGAGCCGACTTTGGAGCTCAACTTAGCTCTTATATGGAAGCAATTAACCTCAAAATGAACCAACAAACGGCTCTATTCCAACAAGCTCAAAGCTCATTAACTCAACCTCCTATGCAACAAGTGAATGCTATGGTGATGGCACCAAGCTTACCTCAAGGGGTTTGTGAATGTTGTGGAACATTTGGGCATGATCCTCAAGAATGTAGAGGATCCGTGGAACAAGTGAATGCCTTTCAATCTTATAGGCAAGAAACCCCCTACTCCAACTTCTACAATGAGAACACAAAGAATCACCCAAATCTCTCATACAAAAGCCAAAATGTTCAAAACCCTCAACCACAACCACATGTTGCCCCACCCATGAGAAACAATCAACAAAACTTTCAAAGGCAACAATAAAATCAAAACCAACCTTCCTACAATCAACCACAATACAACCAAAATCAATACAACCCACCACCACAAAATCAACCTCCCATGCAACCACAAGTTGGGGATCCAAACTTGGACATTCAAAAAGCGATTCTCCAATTGCAAAAAGATAACCAAGCCAAAGATATTATCATCAATAACATCCTTTCCCACAATAAAATGCTTGAAACTCAAGTGACCCAAATAGCCTCGGGGAGTTCCTCTAGGGGAAAAGGTCAATTACCTCTTCAAGGTAACCCACGTAGAAATGAAACCGCCAATGCCATGCATTTGAGGTGTGGAAAGAGTTATGAGGGACTAAGAATGCCAATTGAAAATGATAATGGTGAGGGAGACAAAGTGGAATATGATGGGCCAATTGAAAATGAGGTTGTTGAATTGGATGACAAGGAGGAAGAGTGCTCTTCAAGTGAGCAAGTTGCTGTCGAAAAGAATGATGATGTGATAACAACGAACAAGAAGGTTGAGGAGCCTATTGTGATAAGGCTACCTTTTCCTTCTAGACAAGCCAAAAAAAAACTTGACAAGCAATTAGGCAAGTTCATGGAAATAGTCAAGAATTTGGAGGTCTCCATTCCTTTCACCGACCTCATCACTCAAATCCCCGCCTATGCAAAATTTATGAAGGACATCCTTACAAGGAAGAAGTCATTAAGTGGAGTTGAAACCGTGGCATTCACCGGTGAGTGTAGTGCGTTTCTAGAAAACCCAACCCCTCTAAAATTGAAAGATCCGGGTAGTTTCCCCATCCCATGCACCATAGGCAACATAACAATTGACAAGGCCTTGTGTGATTTGGGAGCTAGTGTGAGTGTGATGCCATACTCCATTTGTGAAAACCTTGGCATGGGGGAACTTAAATGCACAAAAATCACACTCCAAATGGCGGACCGATCTACAAAGCAACCTTTGGGTGTGTTGGAGGATGTCCCGGTTCGAATTGGGAAGTTTTTCATTCCGGTGGACTTCATTGTTCTTGATATGGCGGAGGATTCTCAGATCCACATTATTCTCGGGAGGCCATTCTTGCACACCGCCGGAGCGGTGATTGATGTGAAACACGGGAGGCTAACCCTTGAGGTGGGAGATGAAAAATTACTTACAACTTGCAAAATGCCATGAAAGCTCCAAATCTTGGAGAAGCATGTTATTTCATTGATATCATTGATGCCTTTGTTGAAGAAGTTACACCTAGCTTCTTTATGAGGGACCCTTTGGAGGCTATCTTGACTTTGGAGCCAAGGGATATCATGGAGGAGGTACATGGGTTTGTGTTCGACTTACTTGAAGCAACTTTGGAAGGAGAGGAGCTTGATGAACAACAACTCTTAAGACTTGAGTCTATCATCCAAACCTCTTCTGCGGTAGATATTGCGGTAGAGGTACAAGCTCCTTCTCTTAAACCCCTTCCTTCTAACTTGGTATATGCTTATCTTGATGAGTCGAAGTGCAAACCCGTGATTGTAAATGCTAACCTTGATGATGATCAATTGAATGCATTGTTGTGTGTGTTGAGAAAACATGAAAAAGCTATTGGTTATAGCTTGGATGATTTGAAGGGGGTTAGCCCCGGGGGTTAGCCCCGAATTGTGTATGCATAGAATTCATATGCAAGACAACCATGAGCCAAGTGATAAGTGATATTTTGTACTAATTTATCCCCCGTTTTAGCTCGATTTCTATACGATTTATGCACTTTGCTAAGTGATTAACGAGCTAATATTGCTATTCTAGTTGTTTTGCGTGTTTTGTCTCGTTTTATAGGAAATGAAGCGGTTTTGCAATATTTTCCTAGTTTATGGAGCAAAGGCACTAGAATACGAGTTTTCGAGGAACCGATGATAGCCATTTCACGATTTGATAACGATTCCGCTACATCCTTCCTCAAGTGGACTCATCTTGGACTTTGACTTTGTACTTCAAAAGAAAACATCAACCCAAGTCAAAGGAGGACTAGCCCAAGCCCAATTACGTATTGAATTGACCAACACCAAAGCATAGGATTCCGTGCCCAAAGAGGTAATTGGAAAAGACGGAAAAATTCCATCTTGCACACTTACCCGATCGGATTTCCACTTACCCGATCGGGTATGTTTGCGGCTGAGACGTTACTTGGCTCTTCTTCTACCAAGCTTAAATGAGTGATTAAAGGCTTTGTCTAGGGTATGAATTTGGACGAGATGCAGAAGCCATGCAGCCCTATAAAAGCCAATGATCATCACAACAATTGAGAGAATCAACTTACACAACTTCTTTAATCAACTTAAAAACTTTCATACACATTTCAAAGTTTACTTCTTTCCTACAAGTTTTAGAATATAGTTTATGCAATTTCTTAGTGTTCCTCTATGTTTTTATAAGCTTTTGTTATTGGGTTGGATAATTGTTCTTTACTTTATTTCCTACATAATTTGCATTCCAATTTCGGTAATTCTCTATCCTTAATTTACTTATGCAATTTTCATCATGAACCTTAATCTAATTAGTATTGTTCTCATATTATTGTGGTTAGGAAATCAATGTAAAAGCAATCTAGTTGAAACTAAAATATTATCTACTATGCCATCTTTTATTTTGCCTAATCATATAATTATAGAATTCATCACTAGAATCATTACTAATATAATCACCTTAATCACTTTAGTATTTATATTTCATAGTTTAATTTCCTACATCTTTTTCTTATTAATTTACTTAATCACATAATCACATAAAATAGATATAATATTGTAGAATTATCATTCTGTAAATACAATAAATAGAATTGTAATATTGAAATGATTTACTAGTTAAATGAATTAAAAGAGGAGTAGATACCAATTGAACCATCTAGTTGTTTCTTCCTTTGGTTGTGCCAAATTCTATAACTTTGTTTAGTGGCCATAAACAATTGTTTGTATTAGTCAATTTCCGTCTTTGTAACGAGAGTTGGGATGGGAATTAGGACTCCCAATAGGGGTTTAGTGACCTAATCATGCTGAGAGGACGTTAGGACCCACTAAAAGGTCGGTACGAATCCGAGAGGAATATACCGCTACAAGGCTTAGACAATCGTAGTAATTCTAATGTTGGTATCAATGAAACTTTTAAATCGTTTTACATGTATTTCTCTTTCTCTATATCAATTTTATTAGATAGTTTATTTTACCGTATTAGATAGTTTATTTTATTGTTGTTTAGTTAGTTTACTTTATCGTCATTTTACTTCCGTTCTTAGATAGTTTACTTTATTGTTATTAGCTAGTCTATTAGTTTAGTTAGATAGCTTTTCAATATTGTCATTTAAATATCGCTCTTAGTTAGATTTAAATATCGTCACCTGGATCAGTACACTTCCCCGATCGGATCCGTGACAACCCGATCGGGTAAGTTGTCTGTTTCTGGTTTTACATATTGTCATTTACATATTTTTCATTTACATATCGTCATTTACATACTTGTCATTTTATTTTATGTTAGTAGTTTAGACAACCACCTCAAATGACTCGGACTTAAATGAAAATGACTCCATAGCAGTTCATAGTTAACACGTACTCCCTGAGGATCGACACCCTACTTCCCTAATTACATTCCTTATGTTGTTAGCCTAAGTGCGGGTAATTATTTTTGTATCGGGACCGCGACATAACCGATCAAATTTTGGCGCCGTTGCCGGGGAGCACGGTTTTGTTTATCTATGAATTGTTGGTTTTTGTTTAAAAATTCTACCAATTTTAGGTGCAACCGTACCTAAATCGTTACTTACTTTCCTTTTTGTGTTTTTCTTGTAGGTTGACAAAAATGGTACTAACAAGGGAAGATCCAAGGTACCGGGTTTTTGAGCTCGCTAATGGGATCCTAAGGGTCCATATGACTTTGATTATTCTCATTGAGGGTAACCAATTTAGTGGTAAACCAAATGAAAACCCGTCACACCATATCCAAACCTTTTCTGAATTGTGTCAAACCTTTATGAGGGAGGGAATCACCCAAAACGAAATTAGAGAAACTCTTTTTCCTTTATCACTAAAGGGAGAAGCTAAATGGTGGTTCACCCGTCGTTTAAAGGATGCCATAAGGCCAATGGAGTGGGAAGAGATTGTCATCGCTTTTCACCGTAGGTTTAGAACCACTATGTCAAACCTATCAACTAATTCACAAAAAGAAAGTGGGGAAGGTTCACAAACTAATGGGGGAGAGCGAAAGAAAAGCCGAGTGGAAACTTCAAATGATGTTGACACTACCATTTCCTTAGCCTGTCCCGTTCAACCAAACGAAACCACCCCAAAATGCACTTTATATCGTCCAAAAGCTTTAAAACCATTTACCTCACTAACAACACCTTGTGAACTTTGTGGTGGGATAGGGCATGTACCTCAACGATGTGGGAACAAACTCACACCCTTAAACCCTTTTCACCCACAATTTCGCCAAACTCAACCCACTAATACATCTCATACAATTCCACACTCAACCTTTCAAAATGATCAATTTATAGCTAAAATAGATGTCAAGTTAAGGGAAGTAACCAAAGCCTAACATAATATGTACTCATACTTCTTTTCTAGCTTAAACTCACTCAAATCAACCATTTTGTCTCTCCAAAAGAGAGTAGAGGAGTTGACCCCATCGAGTTCTAGTCAAACCACCCAAGGGAGTGAAGAACCATCGATTGTCACAAATGACATGATTAGTGACAAACCTTGTGATCATCCTCTTGGGAATGGAAAGAGTAAGGAGCCCATCTTTAGGTTACCCCATGAACTTTGCAACAATCCAACACTAGCCAGACCAACCAAAATCCCTACACATGAGGAGACATCCCGTCTCGAAGCCTTGATCATGACATTGATAAAAGCTCTAGGGAAATTAGAAGAAAGAATTGGAGAAGAAACTTTGGAAACAAACGAAGCTTTTTCAAAATTAGAGGCACGGATTGGCAAGATATCTAGAGAAAAAGAAGCAACCAAAGATTCTCACAAGGAATCTACCCTTGAAGAAGGGAAGGTTATCATTCCTTCCAAACTTAAAGACCCAGGTTGTTTTAACATTTCTTTCACAATGTGTTTTCATAAGGTCAAAAGTGCATTGTGTGATTTAGGAGCTGCTATTAGCGTCATGCCTTTTTCCTTCTATCATGACCATTGTCCAATACAAATGAAGATCACTAATACTAGCCTTCAATTAGCCGATGGATCTATGCATACTCCGGCAGGAATTGTGGAAGATGTCCCCATACGGATTGGATACTTCCTCATTCCCGTTGATTTTTATGTCATATTTTCAAAGAAAGAAAGGGACGACTATATTATATCAGGAAGACCCTTCCTGAATACGGTTGGAGCTTGTATAGATGTGAAAGGAGAGAAGATCACCTTTGAAATAGATGGATCAAGTGCCACCTTTGATAAAAAGGGGAATGTATTGAGCGTTAGAGATGGTGACCTCGAAGCCTTCAAGGCTTCGGAAGTGTATATGCATTATGTTGCCATGGGTGTTGGCAAAAGGTAAATGAGAAAAATTCAAGGACGAATCCAGCTACAAGGAGCTCAAATCTCTTCATAAGGCTTAAGGAGGGATAGCAAAACAAAGTCTAGCATGACTTAAAAATGCGCTTGTCGGGAGGCAACCCGTCTTTCTCTTTACTTCTCTTTTTTTTTTTGCATTCTTTATTCCACTTATTAGACAATGATTTTGATTTGGACTATTTTATTCGGACTATCTTTTTGGATTTTGGATGTAATAGTTAGAAACAATTATCGTTTTACTTATTATTTACATTTAGAAATGCATGTTTAGTTGATAGTTTTTCGTACTTGGAATCGGAGGACTTATTGAGACAAGAAGGAGCTATCCTTGGCCCAAGTTGCCAAGATTACTAAGGTTAGTAAGTATGTTCAAGGACATAGCCAAAAGGTAAGGGCAAGTAGCAAAGAAAAAAGAATCAAAAACCGGACCATCACACTTCCCCGATCGGATCCGTGTATACCCGATCGGGTAAGTTGCCTGCTTCGTATTTTGCTCTAATTTCTTCTATAAAGCCAACACACTACCTTTGCTTGCTGCCATATACCCGTGTTCTTCAGCTTTCAAAGCTCAAACTCTCTCAAAAACTTCATTTCTTAGTCTTTTCTTACAAAATTTGTCATTATAGTTCATCAAAGGCAACTTCTAAGCATCATCAAGTAAGTTAATTCTACTTTAGTTACTTCAATCTCTCTATTTTTTCAGAAATCCAACATGAACAAACCCTAACCCAAATTTGGGGGTTCTTGATTTTGATTGCAAAACTTGTTTAAATTGGATTTCTAATGCTTCTTACATGATATAGAGTGAATGTTAGTAATTAATTAGTATGCTTACTATGATTTGAATGCTCATTTGCCAATTAGGATACTCATCTTTACTATATGCTAAGAACTTGTGCTTAAGTGGTAGTATGATGCTTGAATTCATGCTTTGTACTATGAACTTATGATCTTATTGTGTTAATTTAGCATTAGTACCCTTTGAGTAGTGGCCAAACTCTTAATTCAAGTGTATTTTTGCTCATCTTAGTGACATATTGTTATGCTTAAGAACATCCATTTGCGCTCAAAGATAGCATGATAATGTTTCAGTTAGGTAGCTATGCTTGAATTTTTGCTTAAAGCTTAGTATTCTAACACTTATGCTATCAATCTATGTTTATAAATGAAGTGTTTTAATACTAGTTTATTTTAGAAAATGGCACCTACAATAAGGAGATCAAAGAGGGCAAGAACCTCCAATCAAGGAGAAAGTAGTAGAGCCCAAGAAGAAGACATAGAAATGCTTGAAGCAAATGATCAACCCGAAAATCAAGGAGATGTTATGCATGATCCTGACTTTCCGGATGTGGAATTTAGTTCAAACAAGCAATGGCAAAATTGGTGTATTCTTAAAAGCAAAGGTATGAGGGCTACCAAGTTTCTCGATGTTTCTTCTTTAAGACATATGAAACTTCTTGAGCATGTTAAGGTGTTATTTAGGGGTCTAGGGATGAATGCTAGCATGAACTTTAGTTATAAGACCTACCCTCAATTAACCCTTGAATTCTTGAGCTCTTTTGAGTTACATAGGTCTAGGAATAGAAACACCATGCCTCAAGTTCGGTTTAGATTATTCAATGATGATTATAGTATGAACTTAGAAATCTTTGCTAGACAATTTGGTCTCACCTCTGAGGACACTGTTACCTCACCTCCAGAAGGCTTTGATGTTAGCCTGGTTTGGAACACTATTTCGACTTACCATGTCTCTCATTGGGACCATGTCCCACACCAACACATCCATCATCCCGCCATTAGAATCTGGCAAAGATTCATGGGATGGACCTTCTTGGGTCGTGCTGAACCTCATTTGGTGAGACGAGTGGAGTTAGAAATTTTAGGAGGATTTTTGAATGTGAATGGTGAAGAACCTTGGTCTATTAGTATTCCGTACTATTTTGCTGTTCAGTTAACTAAAGCTATTAATCCTAAGAACACTGCCATTGTCTATGGAGGTCTTATCACTCACCTTGCTATGCGAGTTTTTGGTTTTAACCAAGCCACCACTGACCTCCAAGCATTGACTACACCTCCCACCGAGATGGGAAATGGGTTGGATTATGATTATTTTGTTTAGCTTAACTGGTTTCGTGTCTCACACCCCCATATGATTTGGAGGATAGCTGGCCGTGATTCGGTCAAGTTGACCGCCGAGGTAGAACAAATTCCATTTCTTAGGCAGCGTCCTCAACTTCAAGAGGGTGAGGCTATCTTACCCCGACCCACTTACTTCCTTCCTGTTGGGGATATTACCCCCATTGACCCCCCCTGTTCAACTTAGATCCCGCCGCCCTGAGGTAGGATCATCCTCTTAGTCGACCCATGCCACGGGCGACGTGACCGCCATGTTTGAAGCCTTAACCTTGTCCGTTAATAGAATTCAGTCCGACCAGCAGCTTGCTTTGCACCCCATCTATGACCACTTTGCTAGACAAGGTGTGATTAGACCTGAGGGCCCCCACCCTTCTTTTTATACTTGGCCCGAAGGGGGGTATGGTACTACTTATGATGCAGGTGTGCCGCAGACCGGACCGGATTACTGTGGAACTGACTATGGCGTTGAGATTTTTGGAGGGTATAGAAGTGATTTTAGAGATCACCAAGTAGAAGAGTACCAGTCCTTAGGATCCAGCAACCCAACCGGGATCATTGATTCTCGTGGTAGTTATTATTCTGCAGATGATACCTACTATACAAATGCTTCTGGATCCGCATCCGAGCCACCTCCTGCTGAGAGGAGAGGCCGTCGCTGGTGGACTTTGTGATGAGATGATGAGCTCCCCTTGTTTATACTAGCTTGGGGGAGGCTAGACATTTTGTAAGAATTTTATTTCTTTCCTTTATTTTTTTTGCATATTTCGTTTTATTTTAGCCCCTTTTCCCATTAGAATTTCATCTTGTTTCTCTGTTTTGTGTGCTACCAACCGTTTCTCGGTTTGCTTCTGTTATAATTGCATGCACATTGAGGACAATGTGAAGTTTTAGCTTGGGGGAGGATTTTCATTTAGGACTTACTGCATTTAGGATTGCATTTAGATTTTTATTTTTTTATTTTCTTCTAGTTTTCTTAGTTCATTTTTAGTCTTTATTGAAAAAAAAAAAAGAAAAAATCGAAAAAGAAAAGATCATTTCCATCTTACATTTCTCAATTTATAGTTTTTATAAGCTTATGTTTCAACATGTTATGAGGAATTGTGCATTCATGGGGATGTCTTGTACACAGTAGGTAGAAAATTGCATTTGGACTTAATTAAGCTTGATCTTGACTTTCGCAAGCTACTCATATTGTAAGGTAGAGCCTCCAGTGGTCGGTACATCTGAACCCGATCCCAGTTTAGGAGTGAGTAGTTTCTCCTTATAGTCTGTGTTACATCAAAACGCATAAGTATGGTTTTTACTCCATTTTCTATAAGTATTGCTATCATGATGTACATTTTGAAGCCATTTGTTCTTGTTCACATTTCGCAAAAAAACACCCTACTTCCTAGCTACATTATAATATTGCCTACCCTTGTTGAGCTAGTAATTGACTATATGTGTGGGGGTGATCTGTGCTTTTGCGATGTTCTGATAATGCCACCATTTGGTGTGAACTTGCTGTCTCGGGATTGCTGATTCCCGTAGAAAAAAAAAGGAAAAAAAGGAGCTTTGGAAAAAATGAAAAATGAAAAAGAAAAAATTTTGAAAGCTCAAAAGAAAAAGAAAAAAAAAACTCTTCCATGAAAGGGAACGAAAGAAAAATTATGGGAAGTCGTAACTTGATTTTCATGTTTAATAAGCCAATATGCTGCTTTTGGCTTTGACTATTGTTGATGGGAATTGGTATGATTTGGATTGAGTATCCACTACACATTTGGTTATTACTAGCTTGACTTTAAGCTCCACATGACCAAAAATCGTTTGTCCACTTTCTTACCCAAATTTCCCAAGCCTCTTCTTTACTTTTCTAATGCTTCTTACATTATATTTCGATCATGATTAGTCTTACTTAATGATTTTGGATTGTCTACCATACTAGACTACGGGCACATTCTTATAAGTCGTAGATAGGAGAGTGTCACTTCAAATTTAAACCAATATTTCCTATTTTACAAACATTTGAGTGAAGAGTGTACCGTGAGAGTCCATTGTCAAAAGATCATGCAAGAGCTGAAAAGGTCCAAAGAATATTTTCTATGATGCGCCGTTATGTAAATCTCAACCATGATTCGCACTTTCCTTCGCCCTTGTTGCTACGGGTTTGTGATTCATCTACTTGTTAGGAGCTTACTTTTTGAGATTTGTATGATAGATTGATCATTGTTTGCTACCCTTGTCCTGGTTATGATTGTTATGTTTGCTTGAGGACAAGCAAGGGTTTAGCTTGGGGGAGTTTGATAAGTGATATTTTGTACTAATTTATCCCCTGTTTTAGCTCGATTTCTATACGATTTATGCACTTTGCTAAGTGATTAACGAGCTAATATTGCTATTCTAGTTGTTTTGCGTGTTTTGTCTCGTTTTATAGGAAATGAAGCGGTTTTGCTATATTTTCCTACTTTATGGAGCAAAGGCACTAGAATACGAGTTTTCGAGGAACCGATGATAGCCATTTCACGATTTGATAACGATTTCGCTACATCCTTCCTCAAGGGGACTCATCTTGGACTTTGACTTTGTACTTCAAAAGAAAACATCAACCCAAGTCAAAGGAGGACTAGCCCAAGCCCAATTACGTATTGCATTGACCAACACCAAAGCATAGGATTCCGTGTCCAAAGAGGAAATTGGAAAAGACGGAAAAATTCCATCTTGCACACTTACCCGATCGGATTTCCACTTACCCGATCGGGTATGTTTGCGGCTGAGACGTTACTTAGCTCTTCTTCTACCAAGCTTAAATGAGCGATTAAAGGCTTTGTCTAGGGTATGAATTTGGACGAGATGCAGAAGCCATGCAGCCCTATAAAAGCCAATGATCATCACAACAATTGAGAGAATCAACTTACACAACTTCTTTAATCAACTTAAAAACTTTCATACACATTTCATAGTTTACTTCTTTCCTACAAGTTTTAGAATATAATTTATGCAATTTCTTAGTGTTTCTCTACTGTTTTTATAAGCTTTTGTTATTGGGTTGGATAATTGTTCTTTACTTTATTTCCTACATAATTTGCATTCCAATTTCGGTAATTCTCTATCCTTAATTTACTTATGCAATTTCCATCATGAACCTTAATCTAATTAGTATTGTTCTCATATTATTGTGGTTAGGAAATCAATGTAAAAGCAATTTAGTTGAAACTAAAATATTATCTACTATGCCATCTTTTATTTTGCCTAATCATATAATTATAGAATTCATCACTAGAATCATTACTAATATAATCACCTTAATCACTTTAGTATTTATATTTCATAGTTTAATTTCCTACATCTTTTTCTTATTAATTTACTTAATCACATAAAATAGATATAATATTGTAGAATTATCATTGTGTAAATACAATAAATAGAATTGTAATATTGAAATGATTTACTAGTTAAATGAATTAAAAGAGGAGTAGATACCAATTGAACCATCTAGTTGTTTCTTCCTTTGGTTGTGCCAAATTCTATAACTTTGTTTAGTGGCCATAAACAATTGTTTGTATTAGTCAATTTCCGTCTTTGTAACGAGAGTTGGGATGGGAATTAGGATTGCCAATAGGGGTTTAGTGACCTAATCATGCTGAGAGGACGTTAGGACCCACTAAAAGGTCGGTACGAATACGAGAGGAATATACCGCTACAAGGCTTAGACAATCGTAGTAATTCTAATGTTGGTATCAATGAAACTTTTAAATCGTTTTACATGTATTTCTCTTTCTCTATATCAATTTTATTAGATAGTTTATTTTACCGTATTAGATAGTTTATTTTATTGTTGTTTAGTTAGTTTACTTTATCGTCATTTTACTTCCGTTCTTAGATAGTTTACTTTATTGTTATTAGCTAGTTTATTAGTTTAGTTAGATAGCTTTTCAATATTGTCATTTAAATATCGCTCTAAGTTAGATGTAAATATCGTCACCTGGATCAGTACACTTCCCCGATCGGATCCGTGACAACCCGATCGGGTAAGTTGTCTGTTTCTGGTTTTACATATTGTCATTTACATATTTGTCATTTACATATCGTCATTTACATAATTGTCATTTTATTTTATGTTAGTAGTTTAGACAACCACCTCAAATGACTCGGACTTAAATGAAAATCACTCTATAGCAATTCATAGTTAACACGTACTCCCTGAGGATCGACACCCTACTTCTCTAATTATATTCCTTATGTTGTTAGCCTAAGTGCGGGTAATTATTTTTGTATCGGGACCGCGACATAACCGATCACCAAGAAGGCAACCCCAAAGAAGACTAAACCCCACTTTGCAAGAGGTAGTTAAGGGCGAAGTCATGAAGCTACTAGATGCCGGGATCATCTACCCAATCTCTTACTCCGATTGGGTTAGCCCCGTGCAAGTGGTGCCAAAGAAAGGTGGCACCACGGTAGTAAAGAAATATAAAGATGAACTAGTGCCTACTAGGTTAGTGACGGGATGGAGAATGCGCATAGACTATAGGAGGTTGAATGCCTCAACAAGAAAGGAGCATTTCCCCCTTCCCTTCATTGATCAACTCTTAGAAAGACTTGCCTCAAACAAGTATTTTTGCTATTTAGATGGATACTAGGGATTTTTCCAAATCCCAATTGACCCGATTGACCAATCTAACACCACATTCACATGCCCTTATGGCACTTTTGCCTATAGGAGAATGCCTTTCGGCCTTTGCAATGCCCCGGCTACATTCCAACGATGCATGATGAGTATTTTTTCCGATTACATTGAATCTATCATGGAAGTTTTTATGGATGATTTTAGTGTGTATGGGAAAGATTTTGATTTGTTCTTGCAAAATTTGTCATTGGTGTTGCAAAAATGTGAAGAAGTGAGTCTTGTTTTGAATTGGGAGAAATGCCACTTCATGGTAAATGAAGGGGTAGTTCTTGGTCATCTCATTTCGGAAAAGGGTATCCAAGTTGATATAGCTAAGGTGGAAGTGATTGAGCAATTACCCCCACCTTCAAATCTCAAAGGGGTGAGAAGCTTCCTTGGTCATGCCGGCTTTTATCGCCGGTTCATCAAGGACTTCTCCAAAATTGCTAAACCACTTACACAACTTCTCCTCAAGGATACGCCTTTCCATTTTACTAATGAGTGTGTTGAGGCATTTGCTATGATAAAGGAAGCTCTTATTTCGGCTCCGGTCATGCAATCCCCGGATTGGGAATTGCCATTTGAGGTGATGTGCGACGCAGGCGATTATGCCGTTGGCGCGGTTCTTGGCCAACGGAAGGATAAAGCTTTGCATGTCATCTACTATTCTAGCAAGACCCTTTATGAAGCACAAGTTAACTATGCAACAACGGAAAAAGAGCTTCTTGCCATTGTTTTTGCTCTTGATAAGTTCCGTTCATATTTGATTGGCTCCAAAGTCATTGTTTATACGCACCATGCCGCACTCAAATATTTGCATGCCAAGAAAGAAGCTAAGCCCCGCCTCATTAGATGGATCCTACTCTTACAAGAATTCGATTTGGAGATAAGAGATAAGAAGGGTGCGGAAAATGCGGTGGCGAACCACTTGTCCCGGCTATGCTATGATAGAAGTAAAGATGACATGCCTATCAATGATTCATTCCCGGATGATTTTCTCTTTGCAATTAATGAAACAATCCAAAATCAAGCACCTTGGTTTGCGGACTTTGCCAACTATATTGTGGGTGGTGTTCTTCCACCGGGCATCAACCACAATCAAAAAAAGAGGTTTTTGTTTGAAGCTAAGAGATAATTTTGGGATGATCCTTTATTGTTCAAGGAGTGTGGTGATGGGATGTATAGAAAATGTGTTCCACAATGGGAGTATGAAGAAATCATGAAAGGATGCCACTCCTCTCCTTATGGAGGGCACCATGGGGCAAGCAAGACCGTTGCTAAAATACTTCAATCCGGGTTCTTTTGGCCCTCTATGTTCCATGATGTTAAGCACTTTGTCCAATGTTGCGATGCTTGTCAACGCACCGGCAACATTTCTTGGAGGAATGAGATGCCCCAAAGGGGGATTCTTGAGGTGGAAGTGTTTGATGTGTGGGGAATAGACTATCAAGGCCCCTTTATTTCTTCTAGAGGGAATAGGTACATTCTAGTGGCCGTAGACTACGTGTCCAAATGGGTTGAGGCGGTGGCTTCCCCTACCAACGCTGCCAAAGTTGTCATCAATTTCCTAAAGAAGATCATCTTCCCCCGGTTTGGAGTACCTAGAGCTTTAATAAGTGATGGAGGCAAGCACTTTCATGAAAAACGACTTGACGCACTACTTCTTAAATATGGTGTTCATCACCGTACCGGTTTGGGGTATCATCCCCAAACAAGTGGGCAAGTCGAAATCTCCAACAAAGAAATCAAATCTATCCTTGAAAAAGTGGTCTCAAAGCACCGTAAAGATTGGAGTTCAAAGCTCAATGACACATTATGGGCATATAGGACGGCATTCAAAACTCCTATTGGAATGACGCCTTATAAGTTGGTGTATGGCAAGTCTTGCCATTTGCCCATAGAGCTCGAATACAAGGCATATTGGGCGATCAAAGAACTAAATCTTGATGCAAAACTGAGCGGTGACAAGAGATTACTCCAATTACAAGAGCTTGAGGAGTTCCGCCTCAAGTCTTATGAAAATGCCCAATCTTACAAGGAGAAGACCAAACTAATTCACGACAAGAAGATCCTCAAAAGGGATCTCCAATGTGGAGACAAGGTTCTTCTTTTCAACTCAAGGTACAAGCTATTTCCCGGGAAGCTCAAATCCCGGTGGTCGGGACCATTCTTGATCACCGAGGTAGGGAGATATGGGGACTTCGAGTTGGCAAGCAAAGATAGCCAAAGATTCAAAGTGAATGGGCAACGAATCAAGCTCTACAAGGAAGGTTCTCTCATCGGGGTAGTCGAGGCTTTGTACCTCAAGCGGACTACCCTCCATTAATTCTTGAAAAAGAACGGGTTTTGTGAAGTCCCCCAAGAATCACAAATTTGTATATATTTCTTACTCATTTTACTAATGCTTGATAGATATTAGTTTGCATGGAAATTTATTAAATTGACGATAATGAGGTCGAATTTTTGTTTGGCCAATTGAATCATTAATTAAATTAATTTTCCATTACTTAGTTAATTTCGTAATTTCTAGTGCAATTTTTGTCAATGAGAGTGTGAGGGAGGAATTTTAATGCGTTTGTGATTGTTTTGTAAGATGAAATGAAGGAAATATGGAGGAACGATAATGGAGAAGCGAGAAATCGAACAAGAATGAAGATTTTTGGTTCAAAAAGTCGATAAAGCCAAGTCACGCTCGTGAAGTTGGAGGTCACGGCCGTGAAAATTGAAGCAAACCAAAGGAATCACGAGAAATCCATTTCACGACCGTGAAACCCATCTCACGGTCGTGAAACAAGTTTCACGGTCGTGAAAGTCATTTCACGGTCGTGAAACTGTGATAAGGAATGCAGTAACTTTGCTAAAACAACTCACGGTCGTGACTTAAAGCTTCACGGTCGTGAAACGCAAGTCACGGTCGTGACTGCCATTTCACGGTCGTGAAATCAAATGAGCCGAGATTTCTTATCTTTTCCTTTTTTCTTTCTTATCTTTCCCTCATCTTCTTCATTCCAAACACAAACACAATCCCACAAACCCTTATCTCACTAAAAATCACAAAACTCCCTCAAATCTTCACCAAATCACCTCAAATCTTCCCCAAATTGCCACAAAAAGTCTTCTTCTTCAAATATAAACACATAAAGAGCCATTTTTTAGCCTTACAAACACCAAAAAACTCAAAAAAATCGATTTTCAAACATTGGTTTTGAAAAATCCGAATTCGGGGATCTCTTTTTTGGGGTAGTTTTTTAGCTTTCTACTTCAATAGAAAGTGATTTTGGGGTCAATTGAAGGTTCTACAAGTGTTTTTAATCGTTTTTAGAAACTTTTTTAGCAACTTTTTTTGGGTGAAAAGCTTGTGTTAGAAAAAATGGTAGGACAAGGGAAAGGAAAGGCAGCGGCAGCACGGACTACAAAGAAAAGGAGGGGAAGCGGGTCCAACAACCCGAACCCGGACGAAGATTTTGAAATCGAGCAACTTCCGGGTTTTCCGGAAGTCGTCTTTGAGACGGATGCTCATAGACAAGCCTTTGCTGGGATTCTAGGGCTGGAAATGGAACCTACCGTCTTTCTATGCCACGACGTCATACGTCGTTTAGGCTTGACGGAGCATATGCAGAATTTTTTCGCGGCTACAGGTATGACTACTTTATACTCTATGCATCAGCTCTCCTACCGGAGTCTCACGCTGGAATTTTTTAGTAGTTTGAATAGTTGCGTAAATGCTGAGAATAAACCTTGGTTTTGTTTCCGTCTTGCCAACACTTCGCTTGTCGTCCCCATGGATGATTTTGCTGCCATATTGGGGTTAGAAATCCCTTCTAGAAGGGATTCTGTAGAGCCAAAGGGATACAATTTAAGCCCGCTTTGGGAGGCCTTGACTGGGAGGGTTTTGACCGATTTTCGGCGGAATTCGGCCCTTTTAATTCACCACCCTGTGCCCCGTTTTTGGCATAGGTTAGTGTCAGGTACCTTTCTCTGTCGGCTAGAGCCGAACAACCTAACCCAGCTTGACTTGACCCTCTTAGAGTCGCACTTGAATGTGCAAGGGTCGAGGGATACCTTCACCTTTCCCCTGATGAATGAAATTTATAGGAGGTGGAGGAAGTTGGGTAGGACCACCGTAGCGCGTAAACAGACGGTGGTCATGGGGGGTTTGGTAACATTTCTGGCTAAGCACTTTGACCCCGATTTTAATAGTGATGGGGCGTACGAGGCTTTAACCGGGGGGACACTTCTAGACGAGACTTCCCTAATCCACTCAAATTGGATTAGGCTTGACCGGGAAAAGGGTTTTCTTTGGGTGATCAAGGATGCCACACCCTTTTACCTACCTTGTCATAGACTCCCACTTTTCGCGCCTAGGACCAACTTAGTTGATAGGCGGCCTAGATACCTGCTACCGGTGACGATGGCAGGTGGTAGGGCCTCTTCTAGTGGCGCTAGGGAGGAGGGAGATTCACCCCAGCAGCCTCGACCCCGACCCACATCTATACCGAGTCATAGTGCACCCCAAGTCACATTGCATGTTCCCCCTTTTCCCCTACCACATTTGCAAGCACCTTACCCCCCACCCAGTTATGTGAATATTCCCCCCTACCCCTTTGACTACTCGGGGTATGTTCACCCCGACCCGACCATCTCCCCCCAGGGCGACTACCTGACCGGTCTAATGCAGAACATGCATTTGAACATGCATGAAGACCGGGTTAATAATTATTATGCCTTCTACCCCAACTATTTTTTGCTGGCCAACCAAGGGTACATTGACCCTAACGGTTTTTTGCCAAGCTGGGCACAACCCGATTTGTTGTTCCCCAACCATGGAAACCGGGGAGGGGAAGGCGGCATGGAGACCGGGGGAGACCAAGGGAATCGGGAAGAGGGTGGTGGTGGTGGTGGTGATGGGGATGAGGATGAGGATGAGATGGAGACCTTTTGAGGAGGTTTTGTGTTTTTGTTTGATAATTGGAAGAGTCGGAGTGGTGTCTAGGTGGCTTGTTTAGCATCTACCCCCTCCCCTCTAGTGTGTGTCTCCTCCTCTCGTCTCTTTGATTGATATGATTTGTTTATTTAACATGTAATTTTTGTGTTGTGTTGGTTGGCCTCGGTAACATTGGAGGCGGGTATCCATCCCATCGGACAACAATCTTTTGCTCCTTCTTGAAAAATCCAAATTGACAAACAACCTTTGAAATTTAGCTACTCCTCATGCATCACGTAATTGCATTTTTTTTTAGGTGTCATCTTTTGACTTTCCCGTGGTTGGTACCCCCATGAGGGGCATTGCATTTATGCACTTTACCGCCACGACGAGACTCCGATTTGGCACACTTAGTTTTTTTATTATCTGGACTTTCTTGTGGGAGGTACCCCCATGAGGGGCATTGCATTTATGAACCTCTCCACCGCAACGAGACTCTAGATTAGCATATAGTTTAGCTTGCATCTAACTAGATCATGCACTTTGTATTATACTCCCTCCTAGTCACTCATTTCTTCCCCTTTCCCTTTTGCACAAAAATTAAGGAAATGAACTTGGACCACACAAAACACACTACCCCACATACAAATGAATTTAGACCACACAAAACACACAACCCCACATCCAAAAAGGGAAAGAGGGAAGAAAACCCGACTTACCCAATAAGGAAAGAGGGAAGAAATGACCGACTAGGAGGGAGTATCATTTTGCATTTAGTTTTAGGAATATTATTTAGTTCATGCATTTCATATAGAATAGTTCATTTGCATAACTAACCCTCTTGTATATATTGTTTATATTGTCAATACTTCTCAAAAATAAAAAAACCCAAAAACAAGTTTTTATTTTTTCAAAATATTTAAAAAAACCACAAAAACATGTTCTTTTCCTTTTAGAAAATCATTCAAAAATCCAAAAACATGTATTTCTTTACTTTCAATAATCTTATTTCATACATTGAGGACAATGTTTGTTCCTATGTGGGGGATGGGAAACTATTTTCATAGTTTTAAAAATTTGAAAAAAAAAATCCAAAAACATGTTTTATTTTGCATTTAAAATCATTCAAAAATCCAAAAAAATTGAAACAGTTTGAAAAATCCTAAAAATTAGCTTGTTTATATCTTACTTTGTATATATTTACATTGCTTTTTCTTCTAACCTCCTTACATAGGTCCGCTACACATCGCTTAAGAGACTTATAGAAGGGATTAAGAAGACCGCCATGGTATGATCGTTCTTATTCCTTCCCCTTCTTTCTTTCTTTACTTCTTATCACATGAGGAGTTTGGAGGAATTGTTGATGATTGCGATGTTGATTTTGATGAATTGGCGGTTGTGTGACTTATGTGTTGTTAAGGGGTTTCATTAGATTAATTGTCGCGTAGTTCACTAGAGCATGTGCATTAGTTTGTATATATGTTGCTTAATTCTAGATCATGGCATAT
Source organism: Heliosperma pusillum (assembly GCA_022085475.1). Lineage (NCBI taxonomy): Eukaryota > Viridiplantae > Streptophyta > Magnoliopsida > Caryophyllales > Caryophyllaceae > Heliosperma > Heliosperma pusillum. Next base: position 38,583 of record JAIUZE010047025.1, on the reverse strand, counting down.
AGTTGCATTTAGGAGAACTTTTTGGAATGCCTAATTTGGAAATTGAACAAGCTTGGATAGACCCTTGTAGATACTTTTTTGCTTAGCACTTTGCCTATTAAAATAGATTTTGAAACACCTTTTAATGTGTATTTTTAGTATAATTTTCGCACCGTTTCCTAGAGCCTATTCAAGGGCTTGCATTTACCATCTTGACCATCCCCATGGTGTGAAAATTCCTTGGTGAATGCTTTCCTAGGTGACTCTCGAGGCCATGTAATTGTCCAATCATCACATTTCACTACATTTGACAAAAAGGAAATTTTTCCATCACAAGTCCAAAAATTGAGTTCAAACACAATTGAAAAGAAAAGCTTGAAATTTTGCATATATTTGCCTTAGCCAACCTTAGGGAGTGCATATGGAGACTTCTAGGCTCTTCTAGAGTACCCTCAATACATATGGGGTCGCTCTCGATGTCGCTACGGCGAGGATTTGCCTATTGTTGGTCTCCGCCGCACACCTTTCGCTAGGCTACCTTGCTCTCAAAAGGCACCCAAATCAAGCAAAAAGAAAAAAAGAAAAAAAAAAAAGAATCACAAAACAAAAACAAAAAGAAAAAAAGATATCAAATAAGAACTCAAACATCTCGTTTCCTTACCTTTTTTATGATTACTCCTACGTTACATGGCTAAGAGGGGACGACCCTTCTTTTCACTTAGGTGAGAGGCGGAATTCCGATCCTACAGTGTCTCCTAACACCATGGGGCCCTCACTTTCCATCCCGCCTTATCACCCTTGACAAAGCTTTCTAGTAAACGTGAACGAATATACTAGTTTTACACAATAAAGAGGTGATTTATTTCTATCTTTCTAGGCCTAGTTCTTTGTAAAACTAGTAAGTACATGGGAATTTGCATGCTTGAAATTTTTCCATTTTAGATGAATCCCGGCGCATGGATGAGGCATGTTGCCATTTGCTTTTGTAGATGCATTCTCATTTGTTTTGTGTGCTTTATTGCCTAGAATGCATCGGAGTTTTGGCAAGACCCCACTTGCCTTGCAAGAAGGTGTCCTACCTCATGGATACCTTGTTGCGAGTTGAAGGGACGGAGCAAGGCCCGTTAATTGCCTTGTATCGGTTAGGTTTAGAGTAGTTAATTAAGGGTCTTGACTATTGTTCATCCTTACTCGGGACGAGTAAGGGTTTGGTTTGGAGAGATTTGATATAGTGTCATTTCACCCTACATTTTCACCCCTTTTTGTCTCGTTTTGCTTGCCTTTAACGCTCCCTAGGAGCGTTTCTAGATCATGGCATATCGTGTTTTTGTAGGTAAACCGTCAATTGAGGCGATTTCTACCTAGTTTTGATCAACAAAGAAGAAGGTGAATTATTCGGAGGACCCACGGCATACCTTGGGGGCCCTACTCGATGCGCCAAAGCCCTCCCGAGTCAAGGCAAGCGAAACCGGGAAGGAAGCAACAAAGTCAAGCGAAGGAAGAAGGGAAATGAGCATCTCACGGGCGTGAAAGGCATTTCACGGTCGTGAGATGCCTGTCCAAGAAGTTGGATTTTCGTGCATTTGAGCTCACGGCGGTGAAATTCATTTCACGGTCGTGAAAGCTCAGTCACGGTCGTGAAATTTGCTTCACGGTCGTGACTTGTTCGTGAAAGAAGACCTTGCTCTGCCACTAATCTCACGACCGTGACTTGGAGTTTCACGGTCGTGAGACCGTGTTTCACGACCGTGAAACCCATTTCACGGTCGTGACTTTGCCAGTCCACAAAGCTTCTCGAGGCCCATCTTTCCTTCATTTTGAAAACCTATATATAGACCCTCTTATGTAATTAAAGGGCATGAAACCCTAGATCTAAAACCCTCATAGAATTAGTGTTTAATCTTGCATTAATCTTCTATAATTAAGCAAATTAGTCGGTTAATTAGTAATTTCGACTTGGTTTAGTGTTGGAACTTGGGTCATATTCAAAGATTTGTGACAAAATCTTGGTATTTATATCAAAGTTCTCATCTTTCTCCAAGTTGGTATAATTTCTCTACTTAATCTTGTCTTTAATTAAGTTTTCATTTCAATTCTTGTTATCTACTTATTGTTAATTAGAAAATGTTTATTGTTGTTGTTGATTTCCTTTTGCAATCTTTAGTAAATGTTGAATTTCCCTTGAGTATGATTGAGTAGTGATTAATCTAGGATTAGTGGGGGATAATGGGTTTTAATGAGGGTTAATCTTTGTTTGTTGGGTTGATTTGTTGATTAGTAGTCTTTCTTCCAACTTTCGCATACCATATGTTTGATGAAATGCTTGCTTGACAAACTTGCATGATTCATGTTTATCATACAGTTCCGTAAGATCGATAGCCTCGGAATATGTTAGGATTTGCATATAGTTGGTATATCGACCGTGTGTACGCGAGAGCTAGCTTGGTTCGGTATATGGGAGGGATTGTAAGATCGAGAGTCTCAATCCACCGCGCCCAAGTTTGACAACCCATTAATTATGAACCCGACTCACTAGAACCCAAATTACCCATTTGAACCCACCGATCCTAGACTTTCCTTTTATTGCTTGTTATTTGATTATCTTTCTCGTCTTAGACTCCTTTCGTCGATTTTAATTGCTTTTAATTGTTGTTATCTTAGTTTAGTCAACAAACCCAAACCCAAAATTACTTTGTGACTTGCAAGAGACTCTAGTAGACTTTTAGATCACTTCTAAACAACAACCGTCCCTGAGATCGACATTCTTACTACACCACTATTTCACTACATCAGGTATCAGTGTATGGGGCGACGCCAGGGGAAGAAAGCACCCTAACAGCAGCAGTATAATGACCATCACAAATCTTCCGCCGACACTAGTGTAGGTTTAGCTCACTCAAAACCAGATCCTCCTCCACACAAAACGAAGGAGGAACCTCAGCCAAACACTCCTGCAAAAGCTGCAAACCCCCTCCAGGTACCCCCCAAGCAAGGATAGCCCTGGTAATACTATCCTCCTGACGCTGTCGCCTAACAGCAGTCCTGCACTCAAGATTACTCCTAGGAACGAAGGTCTTAAGCAGATAAAGAGGCAACACAAGCCAACGAACCCAGCAGGAGAGGTCACCAGGAGAGTCAGCCACATCATCCAAGACCCCCTTCAAAACCCGAGCAAACCCAAGACGACACTTAGGAGGAAAATATTTCACGGTGCGAAGGCCTAAAGAAAATAAACAATCAAGCGAAGACACAGACCACTGAAAAAGCTCAACCCCATCATCAGACGAAAGAACCGAGTGAGACGGAGCCATAGGTCTAGGGATATCGTGAATAATAAAGCTAACGATGCCATCACCACAATCTGGGGGCGCAACAAAATCACCCCGACCATGCCGACACCTAGAGCAAAAGGTATGGGTTTTAAAACACTCTTCTCACAACCAAAGCCCAATTCGCTTCAAAGTAATCTCGGCATTAAAGAAAACCGTCAGACTATCAGAAAGAGTTTGACGCGTCAGACTCATAGCACCATCAGTACAATGTCGATCCTGAAAATGCTTTTGCCAGGCGGCCTTAATAAGGCCCTTACCACGACCATCTGGACACCCATGAATACACGAAAAAGGACAATGAAAACGAACCAAAATAGGCATGAAGAGGAAGAAAGAAACGAGGCCTAAACAATAACAAACCCTAAACCAAAAGCCAACCCAAAGTCAACCAAATAAATTAAAAAAAGAAAGAAAAAAGCCAAAAGTCAAACCAAAGAAAAACTTAAAACCCTACGGCTAAAGTCCACCACAAACACACACGAAAGATCGAACCACAAACACCGAACACCGGCGGCAACCACGAACAGTGATGGGCGACATTAGGCGGTCAACCCACCACGAACAGGGACAGGCCAGCAAAGCGACCGCACAAACGACGACAAACAAGGAAACATGCAGGGAAAAGCCTTACCGGAGACACAGCCACGAGAGTGACCGCGGTGATGACCGTCCGACAAGGCAGAGCAACGACCTGCCCTAATCTCCAAATTCGCCTTGTACGGTGATCGATATCCGGAACACCGCAAACCCCTCCCTCGACAAGCAACAGACCCCTCCCTCGACAAGCAGCGGCCAAAGACCGGCGAGTTGAGGTCGTTTGGCGACGGTGGCAACTCAAGACAAGAGGCTGCCTATCCCTCTCTCTCTCACGGGATCCTCCACAAACCCCACGCAAAAACCCTACACACCGGACACCACAGAACTGTAACCACCAACAAGCCACCCACACCGGCGACGTGAGGTCTGAGTTGTGTGAGTGATGTGGTGGCAACCCTACGCCTGGCGCCGAACCGAAACGAACCCTCCTGCTGATCGCACGCCCTTTATTATTATTATTATTATTATTATTATTATTATTATTATTATTATTATTATTATTATTATTATTATTATTATACGCGCAACTTTCATTAAAATAAAATGAAAAGTTTACAAGAAGTTGCTGGGGAGCCGAGAGACACTCTTGGCCCCCACCTCCTTAGCTATAGCAAAGCTAAGTCTAGTAAAAATATAAGCGGCTACCCGAGCCCCAGCATCCAATTATTCTTATTATTATTTTTTTTTTTTTTTTTAAAAATTTTTTTATTATTAGATGCGCGCAGCTTTCATTAATAGAAAAATGAAAAGTTTTCATTATTATTATTATTATTATCATTATTATTATTATTGTTGTTATTATTGTTATTATTATTGTTATTATTATTATTATTATTATTATTATTATTATAACTCTTTTATTTTTTATATATCTCCTTAGATTATTATTATATTATATTAATATAATAGTATTATTACTTATGATTAATATTATTATTATAATATTTATTATTTTTTTATTATTATTATTAACCGAAATTTTTATTAAGATCAACACAAAATTTACAAGAAATTAGTGGGCATCTGAAATACTATATGGGCTCCCACCCCGCTGCCCACCTCGATGCCCACCCCTTAGCAATATCAAAGCTAAGCCTAGTAAAAATATAAGCGGCAAAACGATCCCCGACATCCTAAGACACGTTAATATTATTATTTAATCATTATCTTTTTATTATTTCAGTTCAATTCATTTCAGATTCATTAAGTTTAGTTCAGTTTTATTTAACTCCATTAAATTAAATTCAATTTAGGAAATTTCAATACAGAAGAACACAGACTAAATAAATTCATTTTAAGTGGATTATACATCTGATGTACTACCACAGATAATATAGTTTTTGAGCTTTACAATAAAGTTTTTGAGTTTAGTATTAAAAATTATGAATTTTACTATAAAGTTTTTGAGTTCATTAATTTGAATATTAAGCTGAACAAATTTACAATAAAACTAAAAAAACATCATATATAAGATTTAAAATGTAGTTTATAAACTTTAAAAAACTTAAAAAAAATACAGAAAAACTCAAATTTATACTACCTCAAATGTATAATCTTTTTTCTCAAAGTTGAGTTGGGATGAAAGCTGAAAACCTAAATCCCAAAAATCTCTTGTCCCTCAGAAATGTGAACAAATAAACAAAGTAGTCCGTCCAGATTTTCCATTTAAGTGCAGCACTACTAATATACTCCGTATTATTATTATTAGGAAAAATTACAAATAACCACCATGTATTTGCGTATTTTTACAAATAACCACCACGTATTTATGTTTTTACAAATAACCCCCAGAGTTTTACGTATACTCCCCAATCACCACCGTATTTTTGTACCGATACTCGTTTTTCATATTTTCCGACTCGTTAATGAATTATTTATACAAAATACCCATATTACCCCCATTTATTTTTGGTTTACATTATCAATTTGCCAAACATAAAATACTCCATATTCAACGATTAAATCATTCTCAAATCAGTTTACATGAAAAAACCCTATAACCCAATATCCCCCAAATCAATTTATTATCGGTTTACATTATCAATTTGACAATTCAATCTACAGAATTTTTTTATCGTTTCTCACATGGGTTGTTCAAAATCGTGCTAGACTTGCAATTCACCTCACAAACTCGAACATTCTGATTTTGTAACACAAATTCTGAATTAGAAAACCCTAACCTCAATCTATCCCACATAAAGTTGCAAACTTTGATACAAATTACACAACCAAATTCATCTACATTCATCACTTCCTGTAACTTTCCTAAAGCTCCTATCTTTCTCCTACCCAACACACAATTCACCTCAAAACCCTAACTTTCTAAGTCAGTAACACAAACAATGAAACGTTTTATTTTTCAAGAGAATTAGAAAGACCCACAAACTACAATCCCTCAAATTTAGAACTAAATGATACCCTTTTTCTGTTTTTGCAAGAATTGAATTGGGTAGTAGAGAATTTGGCAGGAAAACTGAGGTTTCTAGTAAAATTGTTAGAGTTGTTGGGAGATTGCACATGAATTGTGGATTGACGAAGGTTTGAGAAGAGGAAAGGAATCGAATTGTGTTTAAGGGTAAAATAAGTGGGAATTGCTTGACAGACTTACAACTAGGGGAGAGAAAGTTGGTAATCGGTGTATGAAGAAATGAGATGAATTGAATTAATTTTTTAAAAGTTTGGTAATTACAATTAATTGGCAAATTGATAATGTAAAACGATAGTAAATGGGGATAATATGGGTATTTTGTGTAAATATTTCATTGACAAGTCATAAAATATGAAAAACGAGTACCGGTTCAAAAATACGGTGGTGATTGGGGAGTATACGTGAAAATTTTGGGGTTATTTGTAAAAACAGAAATACATAGTGATTATTAGTAAAAATACACAAATACTGGTTATTTGTAATTTATCCTTACTATTATTATTAGGAAAATTACAAATAACCACCATGTACTTACGTACTTTTACAAATAACCACCATGTACTTACGTACTTTTACAAATAACCACCATGTACTTACGTTTTTACAAATAACCCCCAATCTTTCATGTATACTCCCCAATCACCAACGTATATTTGACCCGAGACTCATTTTTCATATTTTCCGACTCTTTAAGTAACGATTAATCTGAAACACCTATATTACCCTCTTTGTAACACCCGCAAATGTACCCTATTTGTAATTTAAAAATATTATACGGATACTTTTCAGCGAAATTTTGGATTTAGTCAAGGACTTAGTTTCCGTGTCTAATTTAGCAAATCCGAGTTCATTTTCGGACTTTACTCGAAATTCCGTGTGACTTACGCCTTAAGGCGCTTTTGGGCTTTTTCCCCCATATTTTTTTCCACTCACCTTTATATCCCATTTTTCCCTCGTATTTTCCACTTACTTCTTCTTCCTCACCAAGCCACCAAACCCTCCATTTATGGATCAACTCAAACTCCTCACTACTCCTTCATTCTTCACTCAAATCTCCTTATTTTCATCATAATCTTCCGCTCTCATCGTCCTCTACCTTATGTGGTAATAAAATTACCGTCTTTCTCATTTTCAATTTTTACGTCTTTCTCAAAGGTGAATTATATTCATCTTTTGTCGTCTTTGTATAGGTGGAGACCTTCAAGACCCCGACAAAGATTACTATCTAGTGGAGGAAGGCTTAGAAATCGATTGAAGACGCAAAAAGGTAACGGTGAAGGGTTACTCGATATCATTACGTGTTTTAATGTGTTTTGATGTTAGTAATCGTATTTAGAATAGGATTAGTATTCATAGAATTGGTGTTTGTTAATGATGGTTATTGTTGGTTGATAATTGTTGATAATTGTTGATGATTATTGATACTTGATAGTAGTTATTGATGGTTGTTGAAAATCAATGTTGAAGTGTTGTTGTTCCCTGACCGGCTGGGAACTCACTATATTTTTGGATGATTTCGTTTGTTGATGATGTCCTAGCCGGGTACTCGGCCGCCGGTCCCCCTGACCGGCTGGGACTCACTGCACTGACCCATTTTCGTAAAATGGTCATATCTCCTTCGTTACTTTCTTGTTTTGGGCTTGTGACCTATTGTTGGAACCGTAAGAGGATAATCTATCTCCTCCACTTGGAATTTCTGCATTTGAATGTCTAGAACTCTAGTTATGACCGTTTGAAGTGGACCCTTGTTTTAGTTGGTTTCCAATCATGTCGTTTTGAGAGGGGATCTATGTTTCTTATTTATTATGCTTCATAAACTTGTTCTAATGCTTATGTATCATGTATTGATTCATTTTTATCATAGTTAAATTTATATAATGCCCTATTCTCATGTTTTGTGACAGTTTTTCATATATCCCCCTTTGAGTCTGTTTTACATATGTTATGATTTGAGCACAAATTGTTATGTGCTATGAACTCCCATTCCCCGGCTACCTCCTCGTTCGTAAAGCTGGAATGTCGGAACGAGGAGTTGTATCCTTACTGCTTAATTGCATGTTTTAGTGGGCATATGACGACGTTGTTGGGAGGCGAACGCTTTACGTTGATCGACCCGGCCGTCAAATGTTGTATACTTGCGAGGTGGTGTCATTGCATGTAGCGTACCGCTTGTTATGATGCTTGTGCTCTTTTCCTCCTCTTTCGTGAAGGTTGACCAAATTTGGGGTACTCGGCTTCTATGATTGACCGAGTCTTGGATGCGAAATGTTTATCGCATGTCGAATCGGAAAATGTGATTCCGAGAGTCTGGCCAGGTTTAGACTAGGACCGTATTATTATCGTCGTTCTACCAGGAGGAAATTAGTCTACATATAAGAAATGTTGAATCGTGTATGCGTTCAGGGAAATGTTTATCCCGTGGATGCGATTTTAATCATACTTGCCATGTACACGGTGCTAGTGCGTGTCATTTACCGTGAGAGATGTTGTCAACTTATTCGTGCGTTTGGATGGATGATTATATGATTGATTATTTGAAATCTTTGGATGACTTGGCATGGTTTGTTTGTCGAGTCTCAATCTTATCAAGCTTATGCCGCTAACGGTGAGATGCAAGCCCTAGTGAGTGTATGGTTGCCTAAGAGTGTCTTCCCCGAGTCTATCTATAATATGATGGTTACGGTTTTGTACTCCATGCACCGATATCTTTATAAAATGAATTTCCTATTTATTCTTCTCGTATTTCACATGTATATTTATATATGCATGCTTCTACTTCCGTATTTCCGTTTTAGTATGTTATTTGTGATATGGCTGGGAGAACCCGGAGTTACTCCCCACTGACTGTGCCGTTCATGTTTTTCATGGATGAACAGGTTACTTGCTTGGATGGATTTTGCTTGTTGTATTTTGGGTTCGGGTGTGAGCTAGCGGGCGTTGGCCTTGACGATTCACCCCTAGACGATGTTTAGCTAGTTGCTAATAACTTTGATATTTTATAACATTTTGAGACACTACGTCTCTTGTAGTATACTTTACTTTGGTTTGTAATTATTGACATTCCTCGTACTTTTCTATTTGCATGTAAAAAGTTTTAAAAACACCGTATTTTCCGCTATATAAATCACATGCTTGTTATGTTTTATTTCCGCATTCGCGAGGGTTGTCACACTCTTGGCCTTCTCCACTTAAACAATCCCAAATAATTCAACATTTCAACATACTTTCATCAACAAGGCAACAATCCCAAATAATTATGGAAATGAAAACCCTTGTTGAGAATTAATTAGTATAATTTATGAAAATTTAGTTTTGATTAGATCAATGCTATTAGTATAATGTACACCCATCAAAATATAATTAATTTGATTGAAGTGGCCAAATTTGTGTCAAAATCAATTGAGAAATCTGGAGAGTTGGAGGAGAACCGTAGAACAATACACTAACTTATGAGAAACTGGGTTTGTCGAAGAAAATGTTAATGCGCCACTGCGGTGGTGGCCATAACCTTCTCGTGCGCGGCGCTTGACGAAGACAGGGACAACTCTTGAACCCGAAATGAACCACCCATGATCTCTCGTGTTCCTTGGACGAGTGGGCCCATGGTGGTATCGTAGTTGTGCGAACACCGCACACCTCTGAAATGATAACAATGGCGATGACCGCCATGGCTGCTACTGTAAGAATTATTATTTAATTCTCTATTATGTGGACCTAATTACTGATATCAGTCACCTTAAATCAATAACGGTTAAATATATTGTTTCGGGTTTTTAATATGAGTCCTAGTTTAAGTGGATTACGGTTAATGTTTACAGGCCATTAACATATCAGGCCCACTTATTCTATTAAGCCCCTCCTGCCACCTCTCTATATAAGCACACCTGTTTGTGCTTTAACCTAATTCATTCATATCAAGAAACACACATAAAGAAAGTGAATTAGAGAATAAGGAAGGCAGGAGAAGGCAAAGCAATAAGGGTTTATTCTTTATCTTTCTCAAGTGATTTTGTTATCAGATCTGATGGCTGCATCACGTAAGTATCTCTCACTAATTATCGCTTTAGTCAAGATCCTATAATTTATGTTTACATGTGGTATCAGAGCAGGATTGTGATTATAGTTGTAATTCTGATTAATGTTCTAATTATGTTTTTATGAATGAATTTAATGCTTTAATCATGATGTTGTAACATTAATTCATAATTGATTGTATACCCTTATGATAGATATTGTATCCTTATACCATAATCGTTTCCGCTGCCCTAATCGAATTATTTCGTTTTTAAGTGATCTATGATGATTATTATATGATTTATGATTACCTTTTGCGCTGCCCTAATTCGATTTGTATGATTTATTATGATTATTATGCGTATGAATGTCGTATGATCCGTAACATACTCGATCGAGCTAATGCATCACTCGATCGAGATAGTTTATTCTTGTTGTTGCTCGATCGAGCTAATGTGTTACTCGATCGAGGCCTTTTTGCCTTGCTGTTGCTCGATCGAGCTGATGATGCACTCGATCGAGTGGTTCCGTTTTGCCTTGTTCTCGATCGAGCTAAAGTCTTTCTCGATCGAGGTGTTTTTGCCTTTTTATTTACTCGATCGAGCTGATTTTTACTCGGTCGAGGTCTTCTCGCGCTGTTTCGATACTTATTGTTTGTTTTTATTGTATGCTCGTATAATATTATGTTATTATGCTATAGAACTTATTTAATTTATCATATTTTATGTAAGCATACATTCTGATTGTAGATTAATTATATCTTATGTATCGATTAAAGGAGATCTTCGCATTATGACGAGTTGAAATTCACCACAGTGATTTCATCTCGTACGCGATCGGATCTCATAATGTAATTAAATTGGGCATTCACATTATGTTGATGTTCACCACAGTGGACTCAAATTATGCAGTGAATATCCGACTAAGCATCTAATGGGGTGAAATAACTTGTATTAAGGTTTTACCCACAGGTAACCTGACATTAAAGTGAAACACTCATTAAAGAGAGTATACTTGATTATGTAATTAAGCATGCGTAGGTTGTCCACAGATACTGCACTTGCTTAATGAATGTTTATGAGTTACTCAATTAAGTTTTAAGTCTTAGTCATAATTGCTATTGTGTGATAAACTCAAAGCCTAATGTTCTGAGCATTGTTCATAATGCAGTACCGTGGCAAAGCTCTCTCAATAACTGTGTCCAAGCAGTACCACAACTTGATGGTACTAATTACTCAGAATGGAAGGAGCATCTCGAGTTCTATTTAGGTATTCTTGAACTTGATCAGGTGCTCACTGGAACAACTCCTGCTGAACCAGCTTCAGATGCGAGTAAAGAAGTACTTGATGAGTATAACTGGTGGAAGAAATGTGACAGTCTTTGCTTAAAGTTTTTACGACTTACCACTGCACCAAACATTAAGTCCTCCATTTCGGAGACAGGCTGTACTACAGCCAGTAAGTATATGGAAATCATTAAGGAACGCTTTCAGACTACGGATAAAGCGGTAGCTGGAATACTTATGTCTGAACTTACCACTGCTAAGTATAATGAGAATGTTACCACCATGCAGCAACATGTGCTGCATATGACGAATCTGGCAGCTAAGTTGGGAAAACTGGGCATGAAAGTTGAGGATCCGTTCCTTGCCCAGTTTCTAATCAACTCTCTGCCAGATAAGTTTGATGCTTTTCACCTTCATTACAACACCGTTAAAGAAATTTGGAGTGTTAATGAATTAACCAATAAACTGGTTCAGGAAGCAGCAAGAATCAAACAGAAAGATGAGGCTGATGCCTCAAGTAAGAATGGTGGTTTACCCCAGGCACATCATGTGCATCATGTAAGCGGGAAACCTAAAGGTAAGTTTGGAAACAGGAAGGGCATTAAGCCAAGCCCTTCTGATAAACCGTCTGCATCTAGTTTAAAGAAGGAAATTAAGAAGCAGGAAAGTTGCTTTTTCTGTAGAAAACCTGGGCACTTTCAGCAAGACTGCATAAAGCGTAAGAATTGGTTCGAAAAGAAGGGTAAGCCTTTGGCTTTAGTATGTTTCGAATCAAATTATGTTGAAGTTTCTTCTAACACTTGGTGGCTAGATACAGGCTCTAATGTACACATTTCGAATTCCTTGCTGGGATTCCTTATGACAAGAACCATAAATCCAAATGAGGCCTCCTTATACATGGGGAAAAAAGAAAAAGCCTCAGTAGAAGCCATTGGAAGATTTAGCTTGGAATTAAGCACTGGATTTAAGTTGATTTTGGAGGATACACTTTATGTTCCCTCCTTCGGACGCAATTTAATTTCAGTTTCTAAGTTAGATAATAATGGTTTTAAATTATGTTTTGGACAAGGTTGTTTCAGTATGTATCGAGACAATATTTTTGTTGGTTCCGGGATTTTAGAAAACGGATTGTATCGAATTTATTTAGATAAATTGTTTTCAGAATCTCTTTGTGTTTCTCATAATGTTTCTCTGCATAATAATGTTGGTTCGAAACGTGGAAGATCTAATGAAAGTTCCTCCTTCTTGTGGCATAAACGTTTGGCCCATATTTCAAGAGAAAGAATGAACATATTGGTTAAAAACAATATGTTACCTTCTCTTGATTTTACGGATTTTGGGACGTGTGTGGAATGCATTAAAGGTAAGCAAACCAAACACACCAAGAAAGGGTCCACAAGAAGCACTGCGTTATTAGAAATTATACATACAGACATTTGTGGTCCATTTGATGTTCCCTCCATGAGCGGAGAGAAATATTTCATCACCTTTATCGATGATTATTCACGTTATTGTTATCTTTACCTTTTGCATGAAAAATCTCAATAAGTAAACGCTTTAGAGGTTTACATTAAGGAGGTGGAAAGGCAATTGGGAAAGAAAGTGAAAATCATAAGGTCAGATAGAGGTGGCGAATATTATGGCAAATATGATGAATCAGGATAACATCCTGGTCCCTTTGCAAAACTCCTTGAAAGTTTGGGTATTGCCCCTCAGTACACAAATCCTGGTTCTCCATAGATGAATGGTGTAGCTGAGAGGCGTAATCGAACCCTATTAGAGGCTGTGAGGACAATGATGAGTAATACCAACTTACCCATGAAGTTGTGGATACATGCCCTTATGACTGCTGTGTATGTTGGAAACCGGGTCCCCAGTAAGGCAGTTTCAAAGACACCATTTGAACTGTGGAAAGGGTGGAAACCGAGTCTTCAACATTTGCATGTATGGGGATGCCCAGCAGAGGCACGCATTTATAATCCACATGAAAGGAAACTCGATCAAAGAACCATTAGTGGGTTCTTCATTGACTATCCAGAAAAGTCTAAAGGGTATAGGTTTTACTGTCCTACACACAAAACAAGAATTGTGGAAACCGGAAATGCCAAATTCCTTGAGAATGGCGAAGTTAGTGGGAGTGATCAGGTAAGGGATGTCATAGTCAATGAAGTTAGGGTGGCAATTCCAGCTTCTCTGCCCCCAATTTCAATTGATGAAGTTCCACATAATGATAATGTTGACCCAGTCAATATTGTGGAACCTAACGTTGATGACCCTCCACTCCCGAATGATAACATTGCCACTGAAGGTGTTGATACAGCCCCTGAAATAGTATTAAGAAGGTCCACAAGACCTAGAAAGCCAACTACTTCAGATGACTATGTATATCTACAACAATGTGAATTTGACATTAGTATTGATAATGATCCGGTTACGTTTTCACAAGCTATGAATTGTAATGATTCCGATAAATGGATTAATGCCATGAAAGAAGAGATGGAGTCTATGGCTAAGAATGAGGTCTGGGAGTTGGTCAATTTACCAGTAGGTCATAAGGTTGTCGGCTACAAGTGGGTCTTTAAGACCAAGCGCGACTCCTCGGATAATATTGAACGACATAAAGCCAGACTGGTAGCTAAAGGCTTTAATCAGAAAGAAGGCATTGATTATAATGAAACCTTCTCTCCAGTTTCTAAGAAGGATTCATTACGGATCATTTTAGCTTTTCTAGCTCATTTTGATTTCGAGCTACATCAAATGGATGTGAAAACGGCATTCTTGAATGGGAGTTTGGAAGAAGAAGTCTACATGGCTCAGCCTGAAGGCTTCATTATTGATGGCAAAGAGGACAAAGTCTGTATATTAAAGAAGTCCATTTATGGACTTAAGCAAGCTTCTCGACAATGGTATATTAAGTTCCATAATACCATTACCTCCTTTGGGTTTCAAGAAAACACTGTTGATCAGTGTATATACCTGAAGATCAGTGGGAGTAAGTTTGCATTTTTGGTCCTATATGTCGATGACATACTTATTGCAAGCAGTGATTTGGGACTATTACGTCAAACTAAAGATTTCCTATCAAGCAACTTTGAGATGAAAGATATGGGAGAGGCGTCCTATGTGATCGGGGTGGAAATATCTCGAGACAGATCACAAAGGACATTAGGGTTGTCTCAGAAAGCCTATATCAGTAAAGTTTTAGAAAGATTTAACATGGTAAAATGTAATCCCAATGATGTTCCTATTCAGAAAGGGGATAAGTTCAGCTTAAGTATGTGTCCTAAGACTGAGCTAGAACGAAATACCATGAAAAACTTTCCTTATGCATCTCTGGTTGGAAGCTTAATGTATGCGCAGGTCTGTACAAGACCTGACATAAGTTTTGCAGTAGGTATGTTGGGTCGATATCAGTCCAATCCTGGAATGGGTCATTGGAGTGCGGCTAAGAAGGTTTTAAGGTACTTGAAGGGAACAAGGGACAAAATGCTCACTTATAGACATACTGATCAGCTTGAGGTTATTGGATATGCTGACTCAGATTTTGGAGGATGCGTGAACTAAAGGAAAAGCACCTTTGGTTATGTATTTGTTTTAGCTGGGGGAGCAATCTCCTGGAAAAGTGTTAAACAAACAATTATTGCCTCATCCACTATGGAAGCTGAATTTGTAGCGTGCTTTAAGGCTACTATTCAAGCTTTATGGTTGCGGAATTTTCTTTCAGGGCTTAGCATTATGAATTATATTGCAAGGCCGTTGAAAATTTATTGTGATAATACCGCAGCTGTCTTCTTTTCGAAAAATGACAAGTATTCTAAAGGAATAAAGCACATGGAAATGAAATACTTGTCAGTTAAGGAGGAAGTTCGGAAAAACACTGTGTCAATTGAGCACATTATGACTAGAGCTAATATAGCAGATCCTTTAACTAAGGGATTACCTCCAAAGACATTTTTGAAGCATGCTATTGATATGGGTCTGGAGGATAATCATTAAGGCTTTTCGTTTATTTTTGGATCATACTAGTGCTTTGTAATGATGACACTTATGTTTTGATTAATCGACTTATGTTTTATTGTGATGATGATTTCCGAACAATTTTCTGTATCGTATTATTGTTATTGTATACGTTGTTGTTGCACGATTAACAAAATCGGTCTTTTTCCTCAAGGACATTATTTGGGGATTATGTTTGCTCCTTGTACAGACTGATTATTCTAAGTGATTGGTCCGTAGTACGTGGAAGGACCACTTCTCTTTTACAGTAGTGTCTCCGCCATGACTCAACCAGTTGTTCAGGGATGATCAGGGTAATTAAGATAAACCCATTATGTGTTCATTTAACCGTCTACGCGTCTTATGTTATACTTAAATGTGACATTATGTTTTGATCAGTAATATGGTCCAAGTGGGAGAATGTAAGAATTATTATTTAATTCTCTGTTATGTGGACCTAATTACCGATGTTAGTCACCTTAATTAATAACGGTTAAATATATTGTTCCGGGTTTTTAGTAGGAGTCCTAGATTAAATGGATTACGGTTAATGTTTACATGCCATTAACATATCAGGCCCACTTATCTTATTAAGCTCCTCCTGCCACTTCTCTATATAAGCAATACCTGTTTGTGCTTTAACCTAATTCATTGATATTGAGAAAAACACACATAAAGAAAGTGAATTAGAGAATAAGGAAGGCAAGAGAAGACAAAATAATAAGGTTTTATCTTTTATCTTTCTTAAGTAATTTTATTATCAGATCTAATGACTACGTCGCGTAAGTATCTCTCAGTAATTATCGCTTTAATCAAGATGTTATAATTTATGCTTACAATTCTCTTTCTACCTAACTGCAGTGATAACGCCGAGGAACAAAAGTCATGCGCCATTCACTTCTATTGCTGCAATGACAAACCTACAAATAAAATTTTGGACACCGAATTTTAAGCGTAATTCTAGCTACGGTCTACCCCTGATATCATGCACAGTTGCTTCTAGTCTTCTGAGTATAAAGTTATGCCTACAGTAGTTTCTTTATAAAATTTTAGTAGCAGGCTGTAGAAATCATCATATAAATCTTCCTTTGTATTATTGGAAAGATATGTTTAACCCCACCCTTCATTTTCTTGACCTTCAGAATTGCATTCTGATCATCAATTTTTGGGTTGCACCCTTCCTCATTTAGACTCGTTATTCTCGTGCTGTAACAGCATTCGAAGAACAGATGTTGTTGTGTTTCAAGCATTGTTGTCAGAATCCCGATTCGATCCTACGATTATACGATTTTACGATCCAAAAACGCTTGACTGATTCCAGATCTTACGATTCTATTATGGTTGTAGAATCTTACGATCCTATTTTTGTGAAAATTTTTAGAGGTAGTATCATAATACGATCCTACGATATTACGATTCTACGATCCGATTTTATAGGAAAAAGAATAAATATATATTTTATATAATGACATTATAAAATTCGAATCTTGTGTAAGTTGTACAAACATATTCATAAAATGACACTAAAACTATGAATCATCAATTATTTATGGATAAGTATTAATAAATATGTATTTTGATCTTCAATTTTATGTATTTAGTAAATAAAAAACTATATTTAGTTAATTCGTAGAATCTTACGATCCTACGATCCGATTTTATCGATTCGATCCTACCTACCCCATCGATCCAAAGTAGAATACCGATTCTGACAACATTGGTTTCAAGGCGTCTCTACATTAGCCAGCTTACCTCAAGTAATTGGAGCTGGTTGAAATAGACTCATTTTTTCTGATAAGAATGGAGTGTTGTTTGAGACCGCTGAATGTGTACCATTTTACAAATTTAACACGAAGACTTCCGCCTTAAATGAATATTTGTGTACAGATATAAGGTGATCCGTACGACATTTGGTAGGACAGATACACCAGTCCTAGATATACGTGACCCTAATCAAGGTCGTTTGGTATGCAGACTTAATATTGCACAACTACTGAGAGAATGAGTTTCTCGTAAATGTAGACTGTAGAGCAAAAGACGTTTTGAAAACAAATGTAACGTTCGATCACAGAAGAAGTACAATTTAACTTCAGAATTCATATACATTTCGCCACTCCTTTGATACAAAAGAATTGGTGCAAACTGCAAACTCTAATAAAAGGAGATACATAATTTCTAAATACCTTTCCAACCAAACAAGTTATAAAAAGGACAAAAATAAACCAGATTCATATACGGAGTAGTAGTGTTTATTGGTGCGTATGCATGACGGAAATGTGACAAATACCTATAGAGCATTTAAAAGATGTAAACTATAACTTATAAGTATGAGGTTGAATAAATGATCGAATTCTAACTCCACCGCTCCCCAGCTAGTTTACTTCGTTCATGGATGAATCAACACAGGCGATAGTTAAAACATTCAATTTTCTTCATGCAGACGTGAGGCCTTCAGGGAAGGATTCACTGTCAGGGTCCGGTGAAAGAAACTTCCGACAAGCATGGAGTACGGCTGAATGGAATCTATCTGGATTGTCTATGAACACAAAATGCCCTGCCTGCAATTTAAATTACTCGTATTAAGATCGATCTTTCTGTGTCCGGACAGTACATACTTGGACACACACAGGTGGATACTCCCAAACCAAGGGGAATGGAGGGGGGGCATTTATAAATATTGGTATTGTATGACAAAGGATAAAGATGGATGAGATTGACCACCAAACTACCCATGAAAACCATTCCGAGATAGAAAGATAAACAAATGAAAAAGACGACTTGAAAAGGAATAGAAAACAAATAATGATCAAAACGGAGGGAGTACATGTTAACCTACCCAGGGTACTGAGACATGGTGTACTAGTACATGTTAATCTACTAGTACACCATAACAGATTCTAATTTTCTGAATTTGCGACTACGAACACACAAAGAGATAGATAGGATAGAGAGAGATAAACCTGAGGAATTCTTATGATTTCGCATGGGACTTTCATATTTTTACGGGCTTCTTGAGCGCCTTGGTAGTTCATCCAGTCCTCATAACCATAGATAAATGTGGTAGGAACTTTCCACTCTGATGCACTGCATTCATAAAAACATGACGTGAGCAAGGACGAGTACGATTAAGGTGCTGCTCAACTAGTAGAAACCAGTATAGAGAGCTCCAATTTTACGATTGAGTAAACTTGTATCGGTATATCTTTTTGAAGTAGGAAGAACAAACCTTTGGAGAAGTGGTGTCCTTGCATATGCTCCAAAAGAGAATATGTATTTCAAGCACAGCTCTCCACTACTTTTCGCTGCTAATGTATGGTACACATAATCTGCATAGCAGACAACAAAATTAAGAGGTTAAGTCATCAGTCGTAAATTTGTAGCCATGAGCTTGTTTCGATAGACATTCAGATAGGGAATGTTCTTCTTCATGTAAACAAAGAGTAAATTCTCGATCAATGCAAATTGTATGAAATTTACCGGTCATTAGTGTTGACTCCTCTGCAGTTAGCATTTTGCCATTTTCATCTGTACCAAATCGAGCACTAGTGTATTTACGAACCAAACTTGGTCCCCAAGGCCCTATACCTCTGCATAATAACAGAAATCAGGAGTCCGAAAACTAGATAGAGTAACATAAGTTTACTGTACTTTACAGAGTTTGGATGATGCATTGAAAACCGTTATTACAAGATGTTGCAGCAGGTATTTTGATGACCAATAACAAAAGGAAAAAGGAGAAAACAAAATTAATACCTCAGAACCGTCAGAGGAGTGAAGTTAGATTCCCAGAGATATTTTAAGACAGCTCCTTTCCATGATTCTCTAAATTTTCGGAGAGGCTCTGATATTTCCGTATCTGCTGCAAATCCTACCGGTCCAACTAAAATCAAGTGCTGGACATGCTCAGGGTGCTGCAGAAACATAGTTATGCATTGAGTCATTTACTAAGTAGTCGCAAATCGAGTAATTAACATTACATTATTATCGTTCAACTGAATTTATAATTAAGACTAAGATGTGACAACAGATACCTTGAGAGCATATTTAGAAGCAATGTAACCCCCAAATGAATGCCCAAGCAGAATGAAACTGTCGAGTTTCTTGGCTTTACGCCATTCCTCCAAAGAATCAATAAACCATGCTTCAGATTCTGCATTGTGATAAGAAAACCGAAATGTCTTAAACAAGTGTCTCAGAATTTCAAGAAGCCAAATATTTATCAACGCCATTTTAACTTTCAATGCAGTTGATTGACCACAAAGACGACAGTCGACAGCTACATATAGTGTCTGAGAAAAGAGAGTTGAATATGAGTATATGACTAAAAGATTGCTAACCTTCTGTGCTTTTGCATGTAAAATCAGGCCTGCTAGATCCACCCCAACTGCAAGGCAAGAGAGAAATGTTTTAAGCACCAATCAAGTAATTTAAAATCGTGCAATCCGACTTCCAATTTTGACAACCATTTTACGACATGTAATCCAACAAACTTCATACGCCCATTTAATCCTCCTTGATATCTATTTCTCCCTTCTACATAGAACTAAGCACGCGCTAAGGTAGAACACAAAACAAAAAAGAACAAAAAACGACACTGAACATAGGCCTGCTTACCCAAGTTGATCAATTGCAATAACCTTAAATCGACGAGCTAGTGCATCAAAATTACGAAAGAAAAAGCCTTGAGAGGAACCATATCCATGAACCATGACCATGGTAGGGGCATCATCTTTGCTGTCGAAGGTGACAGTATTTATAAACCTGGGCTCATTGCTTACAGACCGAAACCAACTCACCTTCGAACCAGGCGGTCCTGAACCTATATTCACTTGCTCTACCACAAAAGGTGTCCTGAAAAAAAAAAAACAAAACAGATCAACCCATTGTTACATTCAACCACATCACAATGTAAAAATTTTACTTTCTATTTTTACCAAACTTGAGTATTTCCATGAGCAATAGGATCCCCTAGACTTCTAAAACAGTTCTATAATCTACATGGTAGAGTAGGGCATAACAAAATGTTTGTTCTACCTATACAAGTGTGTTATTGTTAAATCATGCGGGTCTGGGCGGCACCCAAATGGAGGAGAGAGAGCCAGATTCATAAGCCAAAAGAGGCTCTACTCGAAATCAATGTGCTGATATAGAGGGTAACCCTTCAGCTTATAAAGTGGTAAACTCTGAATAACACTTACATGCATGTGAGACTATTGAGTTTTTTCACAGTCATTATTTGATTCATCTTAAGCTCAAATCATGTAATATACGGAGTATGACATTTCTTAAGCATTGTAAGTTCCCGTTTGTAACCGAACGCTCCTCATTTACTAGGCAAATTCTTGTTTGAACTAATTCCGTTTAAACAATAAGACAGGGTTTTCTCATTTTGTGACCATTTTTTGGTCAAATGTTATTACTTATGCTAACTTACTTTAAGTGACCACACTTTGCACTATGATGATCTCCTTTTATTGTTTCGAACAAAAATGGCTCGTCTAAAGAGAGACCAACCGCATTTACAATGTTTACTATCACAAATTTTAGAATAAAACGACATTTTCTAGAAAAAATCGTTCCTTGTAAAATATTAAAAAATTATAAAAATAATGGAAGATAGATACTTGACGATAGAGAGAAGGCGTTTTTCAGAAGCGATGATGTGATCGGTGGAAGTAGGAATCCAACGGAGGAGAGCAGGCCACGTCCACTTTCTACAAACCATTGACGAATTCGACGTCGTTTTGATGTTTGTAGCGGCTACGGTTTCCGTCATTACCTTAATACTAGCTAGTGATTGTATCCGCCGTACTATATTACTCATGCACAGTGACGAGGAGATTATCGTAACTTTGAGAAAATGAATTGAAAAATTAAATGATAGAGTTGATTATTTGCTTTATTATAATGTAGTGTATTAATTACTTAATTATGATGTTCTATGGCTTCTATATATAGTAATACAGAAATGTAGACTACTTTGACTTTCTTGTTGTTAAAGACTTGAAGAGTTGAAGGGAAGAAGTGATCTAATCTATGACGTACGTAGTGGCAGCAAATTGGCGCCTGGTTTACAAATTCACAAATTACAATCACAATAGCATCGAGTTATTAACCATTTTACTTAGTCAAACTCTAATTTAAAAGGGTATATCCGTTTAAGTTTAATACGGAAAAAATATGTTCATGTGGTGAATAACACAAAAATAAAATGGAGAGCGAAAACAAATGATTTATTCTATATATTAATGTGAGAATATTTGACCCGTTTTAATATTTTTTATCTTGAGAAAGCTAAATGATAATAAACTAGTTTGGGTGACTACCTTCGCCTGAGCTACCTAATTTTTTTTAAAATTTTGTTTTGTACGTAATGGAATTGCCTTTACTTATCTAATTCATATATTTATCATTTATAGAACACCCTCCATTCCTCCAATACAATCCATTTTACTCATCGGCTTTTCGCGGTCTCAAAAATAATACCTTTACCTTATTTTTCTCCATAATATATTATTTTTCGGTGAAAAATATTTTATAAAAGATGTTACTAGTAAAAGTGTAAACATATTAATATCTTTTCATAATTACCTAATAAAATTGAGAAATTCAATAAAGTTGACTTCAAATAGTGAATGAGTAGATTGGATTGAATTAGAGAGAGTATATTTGTTGCATAATATTTCATCAAAATAAAAAGTTAACGACGAAATTATAAAACGCTTTCACTAATAGTAACAACAATTTAGAAAATGTCCCTAAAGTTGTCCCACTGCCGGCACTCTCGACAGCTCAGTTGACATCTTTGTTTCAACTCTTATCCAATTTTAATATGAATAAATCCAGTTTTGCTTACTTCTCATTTTCTTTCTAATTGCAATTCAATATTTGACGATAATGAGGATAAACAACTTGATTTTCCTCCACAAGCCATAAGACAAATGGCGGAAGAACAACAAAAGACTCTTATATTGAAAACACTGAACCAATAAATATGGGTACAGACCTAGCTAAAACCTAAAGAACATAGGATAGGGACCACCTTTAACCCCTCAGACGCTTTTGCACGGTCGTAGAAGGATGCCCGGGATATATAGATAAATCGCCGAACATTGGAACCAACCAAACCTGGCTATAAACCCATCAAGCAAAAATTACGGCGAATGAGAACAAAGTGGGCACTCAGGATCAAGAAGGAGGTCGATAAGTAATTCAAAGCCGTTTTCATTAAAGTTTTTGAATACTCTGTATCTAATATAGTATCAAAAAAGGATGACAGAATCCGGGTTTAATTTGTGTTGACTTTCGAGACCTAAATTGAGCTAGTAAAAAAAAAATACTCTCCTTTACCGCATACCAACATATTGGTAGATAACACAGTTGACCACACACTCTTGTCATTCATAGATGGGAATGCGAGTTATATAAATCAAAATGCAGAAGAGGACATGCACAAAACCGCGTTTACAACGCAATGTGGTACCGTGTTAGAACTACTTGGTTGATGATGCCAAGTTTAAATGCATTTTAATGTTTGCTTCTTAGTTATATTTGATAGCTATTGATGATCCCAAGATCTCCTCAAGATGATTCAAAGTTGATCAAGATGAAGAAGCCATTGCCCTAGTCGAATGTTGTAAATGAGGTAATGAAACATTCTTAGCCTTGTCACAAACACTGCAAAACCATGTCACAGTGCTAGTCACTGTGACACCATGGTTTCTGATACGGTTCAAGGAGAAAACTTTCAAGAATTATAAACAAATGTTTTGACTAAAATAATTTCTCTGATTTCAACAAAGAACACTTTACAAATGAGAAAAAGAGACATGAGCCCACTTGCCAAGTTGAATTGTAACAAACCCATTTCAAAGTCTTTATCTCTTTAAATAGGTTTTTTACTTTTACAAAAATGGCAAAATTTACTTTTCCCATAAAAGTATTTCATGCTCAGATTTTTGGTGCCTTGAGCTTTGCATTTCTGTCCCAAGTATCTTCTAAAGAGATTTTTTGTATGATACATAATATTACCTCTTGGGCATAAGAGTTAAGTGTTGCTTTTCCACTCTAAATCTTTACACTTACTCTTCTATAAATAAGCACCAACTTGTCTCATTTAATGCTAAGACTTTTAAGAGCATTTAATTGAAAACCTTGCAAATCATTTATGCATTCAAAGAGCTTTGTCCTTTTAATATTTGCAAAACGTTTTTAAGCAAAAGTCTTCACTTGTTTTCAAGCTGTAAAACTCCTGTATCAGTTCGCTGTACTGTGACATACTAAGTCTGTTCCATGATCTCGTGTTTAGGTCTGAATTGTAATCTCCACGTTCATCAAAGTGAACAATTGAGATTAAAGGCTTTGTAAACCTATGAGATAGAACAATCACTTATTCATATTCAAGTTACTTAGTTGAGTACAACCGGGGTTGGTTGGAAGGTTATTTTCATTGTAAGGGGTTTAGTAAGTTTGAGTAAATTTCTAAACAAGCAATAAAATAACATTGGACGTAGGCTTCGGAGTAGAAGCTGAACCAATTGAAAAACATCGTCTTGTTTGTTCATTTACTTTGTTCTTTACTTCTCGTCGTTATTTCTTAGCTTATTCCGCTGCACTGTCCATGTTACAGTACATGTTACTGTGACATAGATCTGCCTGTTTGATATTGTGAACTTAGTCTCAATTAAGTTTCTCAATATTACTCAATCGATCTCGTCTTTTTAAGTTATCATTTAATCAAGATTAACGAAATTTTTAAAAGGGCCACCTAATTCACCCCCTCCCCCTCTTAGGTGTAATCGTTCTTAACTCTTCAATTGGTATCAGAGCCGACGGTTCGGCTTGGGACCGTAAGGTGCGATGTGGTGATGGTGCTCGAGATGACGCGGAGTAGCGTCGTGGTTGCGGAGTAGCACCACCGCTGGACTCTCACCCTTGGTTGACCAGAGATGCGGAGTAGCATCGTGCGGAGTAGCCTGGTTGGCCCGACACGGGGTTGTGTCGGGTGCGGAGTAGCACCAAGTGAGGGGGAGTTTCAGCACACACACATGTGAAAGGGGGAGATTGTTGAGGTCTCTTCTCATATGTGTGTGAGGGGCATCCATCCCACATCGGTAGAATAATAGTGAAGGGACTAGCTTATAAGTAAGTGGGCTACTCCTCCTATTACCAATTGGTTTTAGGATGGAACCTCACTTGCTTGTGGGCCGGTCTCATGCACCTAATTCTATAAGCCCGCTGCGGAGGACTCAACAATTGGTATCAGAGCCTCGTGCTCTTGATATTGGTTCACACCAACGAGTTGATCCTTAGTTATGGACGATTCTAAACACACTAAGTATCCCATCTTCAAGGGAGAGAACTATGCCTGGTGGAAACATCGCATGGAACATTATGTCAAAAGTGCGGACTATGAATGTTGGTTGATTATTCAAAAGGGTCCCCTCACAATCACCATCACTAAAAGTGACGGCACTATCACTCCAAAAGATGAGGATAAGTATGTCGAGGCTGATTATAGAAAGGTCGAAAAAAATTCTAAAGCCATGTCCATTCTCCAATATGGCATTGGTGAACAAGAAGTCAACCGGATATCCGGATGTACCACGGCCAAAGAAATTTGGGACACCTTAAGCCTTGCTTATGAAGGAACGTCACAAGTTAAAAAATATCGTGTCGATCTTCTCATGCAACAATATGAAATGTTCAACATGACAAGAGATGAGTCAATCAATAGTCTATCTTCACGTTTTTCTAGTATTATCAACGATCTTAAGAGTCTTGGAAGGAAATTTGAATCCGAGGATTTAGTCCGTAAAATTCTTCGTAGCTTAACTGAAAAGTGGCAACCGAAGGTTACGGCTATTGAGGAAGCTAAAGATTTATCCACTCTCACCCTCAATGAACTAATGGGCTCACTTATGGCTCATGAGCTAACCCTTATGAAACGATCAAGTGAGAGCTCTAGAGGGAAAGGACTCGCTATAAATGCCCTCTCAAGTGATGAGGAGGATGACGATGAGGAGTTTGCTTTATTCACCAAAAACATTGTAGGGATGATAAATGGACGAAATTCCAAAAGGTTTAGTTATAATACTAGCAAAAGACGTTTTCCTAAAAAGAGATCAAACTCCACTGTGGGATGTTTCAAATGTGGTGACAAAAGTCACCAAATCAAAGAATGCCCAAAATGGGAAGACATCAAGTCTAAAGAAAAACGTGACTTAGCTAAAACCCAGCTCAAAAACAAAGTCATGACCGCCATTTGGGGAATGTCCGATTCCGATGAGGACGAGGTCCTTGAGGAAGAATTGGATGCCAAATTGTGTCTCTCCCAAAAATCCTCAAAGAAAGAAATAATCAAATGCCTCATGGCTCACTCTGTCAACTCCGATTCTGACTCAGACAATGAGGTAAACGATCTCAAGAAAAAGGTTCGATCTTTCTCAAAAGAAAAAATTTGCATTCTTTTAGACAAATTCATTGATAAATGTCGTATTCAAAATGACAAACTAGAAGCTATGCAAACTGAAATAGAGGACATCGCAGAAGAAAACATCACCTTGAAGGATTGTCTAAATGAACCTGGATCCTCAACTTGTTTAGAAAAGGAAATTAAGAAGCTTAAAAAACAAAATCTGATTCTGAGTAAAAAGGCTGACTTGATTCATGCCACAGACACATCCACTGTGGCATGCGAGTCTGTCAACAATATTGAAACTCTCACCTTTCAAGTCTCCTTCTTGACCGAAGAACGAGATAAACTTATGACTGACTTAATCACATGTGAAAGTCAGAAAGAAGATCTTGTCAAAATTGCTGAAATGCTAAATGACGAATCAAGTCACGCTAAAAGCGCTTTAGAAAAGATACAACTATCAAACGACGACCTTCTTGCCCAAATCCAAATTTTACAAAAAGACTTAGCAGAAGCTAAAGTATTTTACTTAAAATGGGAAGGGAGTCAGAATGTACTTGAATTTCTCTTGAAACAGTCACAAGAATATGAAAGACTTGAGAAAAAAACCGGACTTGGTTTCAGGCGCAACAGTAACACACACTGTTGCATTCGAAACCGAGATCCAAGCAAAACTGACTTTCGAAAAAGGAAATATGCGGGTCTACCTGAATACATCGTTTGCAACTATTGCGGCAAGACTGGTCATGAGTTTAATGGATGTGAAAAGAGAATGCACGACTTAGAAAGAAACAATAAAGCAACAAAACGTGTTTGGATCAAGAAAGATAAGGTTAAACAAGCTAGTCTCAAAAAGGGACCCAAATTCATTTGGGTTCCCAAACTAAAAGCTTGATCTTTTGTAGGCATTAGTGAGGGGCAGCAACAATTGGTACCTTGACAGTGGACGCTCTCGTCATATGACGGGAAATGAAGCACAATTCCTCTCACTAGAAGCCTACGATGGTTGCATGGTGACTTTTGGCGATAACAAACGAGGTGAAATCATTGGTATTGGAAAAGTTGGTAAGTCAAAGTCATTATGTGTCGACAAAGTGTTGCTTGTCAAAGGTTTGTCAAAGGTTTGAAACACAATCTCTTAAGCATCTCACAATTATGTGATCGTGGTAATATTGTTGAATTTCATGCTAGTGAATGCAGAATTCTTGATGGAAAAACTAGAGCACTAGTTCTTGAAGGAAAACGTGTTAAAGATGTTTACATTACTAATCTATGTTCATTGTCCGGTCAAACCCTATCATGCATGAGTGTCCAAAATAATGACCCTTGGCTTTGGCATAAACGATTAGGCCATGTTAATGCTAAAACACTAAACACTCTAAAAAAACTTGATCTAGTAGATGGCATTCCTAACATAAAATTTGAATTCAAATCACTTTGTGATGATTGTGTTAATGGAAAACAAGTTAAATGCTCATTTAAATTCAAAAATTTTGTTAGCACTTCTCGTCCTCTTGAGCTTATTCACATTGATTTATGTGGACCCATGCGCATTGTAAGTAGAGGTGGAAGTCGCTATATTTGTGTCATTGTGGATGATTTTTCTAGATATGTTTGGCTACTTTTCTTAAGTTCTAAAGATCTTGCATTTGGTGAATTCTTAATTTGGGTGAAAAAGGTCCAAAATAAATTTGGCTTGAAACTTGTTTCCTTAAGATCCGACCATGGAACCGAATTTGAAAATTCATCATTTGAGGATTATTGTGACGAGCATGGTGTTAGTCATAACTTTTCAGCAAGAAGAACTCCCCAACAAAACGGGGTTGTGGAACGAATGAATCGAACTCTTGAAAATATGGCTAGGACCATGCTTATTAGTTCTAAAGTGCCAAGGAACTTTTGGGCCGAAGCCGTTAACACTTCTTGTTACATCTACAATCGTGTCATGATAAGAAAAATCATTAACAAAACCCCTTATGAGCTTTTACGAGGCAGAAAACCTAACATATCACATTTAAAATGCTTTGGTAGTAAATGCTTCATTCACAACAATGGCAAAGATAACCTTGGCAAATTTGATGCTCGTAGTGATGAAGGAGTTTTTGTTGGCTACTCAGACCATAGTAAAGTTTATAAAGCTTACAATAAGAGAACTATGAAAATGGAAGAAAGCATTCATGTAATATTTGACGAATCTAGTCTCTTTGTCTCAAATAAACAGGCTGATGAAGAAGAGGAAGATGATGACTTTGAAATAGGAATGATACGTCATTCTATGGATCAAGTAATTGATGAGACTGTGCAACAATCAGAGCCACTGTTGCAAGATGAAGGTGGTCAAAATTCAGGGGGAACTAATCCTCCCCCAAATCAGGACGATACTGATTCATCCAGGGGGAATGAGGTTACATATGAACAGCCCACTGAACCAGAACAAGAACCGGAAACAAATCCACAATCTCCCTCACAAAACAACCCAGATGCAACAGTGACATCCACTGTTACACCATAACAAAACAATGCCTCAAACACTTTTGTTCCAAAGAAATGGAAACATCAAAGCTCTCACCCTCTCACAAATCTAACCAGTGACCTAACATCAGGAAGGAAAACTAGATTATCCCTTCAAAATTTCTGTGCCTACAATGCCTTTCTCTCACAAACTGAACCCATCAATGTCACAGTTGCACTCACTGATACATACTGGGTGACAGCCATGCAGGAAGAATTGAATCAGTTCGAGAGGAACAAAGTATGGAATCTTGTTCCTAGGCCTTCTCATCGTACTGTGATTGGTACAAGGTGGATCTTTCGCAACAAGCTAGACGACTCAGGTGAAATCGTTAGGAATAAAGCTAGACTAGTGGTTCAAGGGTTTAATCAACAAGAGGGAATTGATTACGATGAAACCTTTGCACCAGTAGCTAGACTTGAAGCCATTCGAATACTTATAGCTTTTGCATCTCACATTGGCATAAAACTTTTTCAAATGGATCTAAAAACCGCTTTCCTTAATGGTTATCTTGATGAAGAAGTTTTTGTCGAACAACCACCGGGCTTCATAGACAATGACTATCCCAACCACGTTTTTAAACTTGAAAAAGCTCTTTATGGATTAAAACAGGCCCCAAGGGCATGGTATGATAGACTTTCAAAGTTTCTGTTAGAAAACGGTTTTTCTCGTGGTTCGGTTGATAAGACATTGTTTATCAAGTCACAGTGTGCAGAACTGTTGCTTGTGCAAGTATATGTTGATGATATCATTTTTGGAGCAACAAATGAAACTCTTTATAAATACTTTTCGGACTTAATGAAATCGGAATTTGAAATGAGTATGATGGGTGAACTCGGATTTTTTCTTGGCCTTCAAATCAAGCAAAATGAGAATGGTATAAGGATTCATCAACAAAAGTATTTAAAAGAAATGTTGAGTGAGTTTGGGTTAACCAATGCCAAACCTTAAGCTACTCCCATGGCATCTAACATCAAACTTGACAAGGATGAAAATGGTAAGAGTGTTAGTGAAACGGTATATCGAGGTATGATCGGCTCATTACTTTATTTAACCGCTAGTCGTCCCGATATACAATTTAGTGTTTGCTTGTGTGCTCGTTTCCAATCAAGTCCTAAAGAATCACACTTTAAAGCCGTCAAAAGGATTTTTAGGTACTTGAATGGAACTCTTAACTTATATCTTTGGTATCCATCCAACTATGCTCTTGACCTTGTAGGATTCTCGGATGCGGACTATGCCGGATGCACCATTGACAGGAAAAGCACCTCTGGAATCGCTACATTTTTGGGTCCATGCCTCATATCATGGGCGTCCAAGAAACAAAACATCGTAGCACTCTCTACTGCTGAAAGTGAATACATCAGTGCAGCCCTCTGTTGCACACAGATTCTGTGGATACGACAACAATTACATGACTACGGTATTATCTTCGACACAACTCCCATTTTTTGCGATAATACCAGTGCCATTAACATCTCGAAAAATCCAATACAACATTCTCGAACTAAACACATCGAGATAAGGCATCATTTTTTACGTGATCAAGTCGAGAGGGGTAGTATTTGCCTTAGCTTTTGTAGAACGGAAAATCAAATCGCGGACATTTTTACAAAACCGTTAGAAAGAGAACAATTCGTAAAACTCCGGTTGAAAATTGGTTTAATTGAATAACTTATTATATTTTTGTTATTTCCTCCACATGCCTGACTAGAAAAGAGGATGATAGCTTGTTAATACTAGTTAATTGTTTGGAGTATTGCATACAAACTACTGATAAACACACAACATGCACAAATAAGTTTTTTTTTACTTTTATTGTCTTGAGCCACTCAACAAACTTTGTCCAATCACTACATCACCCGTCCCATCCATCTAACCCACCCTTTACACTCAACCTCCCACATTAATGACACACGGCCCACTCCCATTAACCCCCATGCATTAACCACTCTTTACCCAACATACATTCACCACACTTTAAACCACATTCAAAACAACCATAACTCCTCACTTCCTTCACTCCATAACCGTCCCTTTTCATAAACCCACAAAATGCCTCCCAAAAAATCTGCCAATTTAAGTAGAGAACTCAAAAATCTTCAAGATTCCTACAATCCCTCAAAGAAAATGGCACAATCCTCTGAAATTCCGGAAAAGCTTGGAAGCACTTTTGTTCAATTACCCATCGCTCCACCCAAACCAAAAGTGGTTTCCCCTCAAAAACCCAATGTCACATCTGCCGTCAGTGTGCCACGAAAGAAAACCGCGGCGCCTCAACGAGGCAGGGGAAGGGGAGGCTGTGGCGGTCTGAAAAGGCGTGCTCCCATATCTTTGTTGCTTGATGAAACTATTGATGAAGATGAAATTGAAAAGGAAAAAGAAGATGCAATCCCAACACCAAACGCTCATATTATCACCGAAACAGAGTCGGGTCCTGAACTGGGCAATGAAACGGGTCCAAATGAAGATTCTGAAATTGAACCGTTGAATGACGGTATAGACCCTCTTTTCTCCAATTCTAAAAAGAATGATGATGTTCCCAAATTTTGGGACGATGAAGTATCTACAGATGTTGATCCGCCCATTTCCGAAATGTTGCCAAAGAAAAGAAAGAAGGGTTCCTCCTCAACTTCATTGAAGAAATCACGGCCTACTCGCAAGAAGGTTGTGTTGGACGATATCATTGATGAAGACACTATCATTGAAGATAAGGTTCCTCTCAACACATGCATGGACCTAGTTCCATCTTTCTATGAACCCTTCAAAAGCCAAGCCTTAGCCCAACTCATCTCCATCAAACTTCCCGAGGAAACACTCAACATTTGCACTGGGATTCTGAAATGTTGCTTTCACAGTGGTAGGCGCTACCCAATAACTTGGTATGACACATCTCCTGCCTTCACTTTTTTAAAAAATGCTGTTGCTGCTCAAAATTGGTTGAACCTTCTCGACAAGCACTGTCCTGTGTACTTGTCTGAAGTAATTCAATTCTTTGCAACAGTGAAGGTTGATGTTGCATCTGAAACCTTGTCTGCCTTTGTCAATAATAAGCCCTTTGTTCTTACCCTTTCGCAACTCAGCACCTACCTAGGGGTTCCATCCACTGGTCTAACAACATTTCCTAAGCATAATTGGGGTGAAATTGATGAAACCACTTCCGACTTAGTCATGAAAACCCTTCGCCCCACCCCCAATGGACCAACCAACATCTATGCCCGTGAACTTCTCCCAAATCACAAACTCTTTTTTAACCTCCTACAACGAGTCATTCTCCCCAGTAACAATAGCCGAGGCCGTTGTTCTCTCCTTGAAATGCTCCTGCTTTATCACCTTGTCAAACACATACCCATTAGCCTACCATCTCTTATCTTTTACTATATCAAGGAAACTGCAACTGACTTTCAGAAAAAGAAATTTGAGGCTAAGGCTATTGTACCTTATGCGGGGTGGCTATCCGATATTTTCAAGGCCGAAAATTTAATTGCTGCGGGGAGTACTAGAGACGAAACATTAAGTGATGAGATGGGAGACGGGTTGCTTTCTAAGATGTTTGTTGACATTGTTAATGGGAAATTGGTCCCGCGTCGAGGTCCTACCACGGGTTTGCCTTCTTCTAGTGGTGGTGTGTGTTTGGGGTCGATTCATGTCAAGCTTGATTACCTTCTTGCTGAGGTTGGGAAACTGCGTGAAGAAGTGGCGGAGCTTAAAGCCTTAAATGATGATCAGATGGACCGAATTATGGATCTCCGCCGTGCCACAGATGGTGACAGTGTTGCATAACCTTCCTGCCTTGCCTCAGCCCATCCCTTCCTTTTCTTTTGTTGTATTTTAAAATGAAAAACTCTTATCTTCTGTGTGTTGTTGTGTTTATTGGACCTTGGTGTGTATGCTTTAAAACAATGACATTAACTATGTGACTTGTTTATCCTCCTTCAATGATGTCAAGAGGGGGAAGTAACTTAAATGTGTAAAAGTTCTTGATTAACTCTTCGGCTAACGTTCACCGTATATTATGTTTGCTTAGCGACAATCTGTTCTACCTAGACTATTGCAGGTATCACCTCTCAAACCTTGATCATGTTTCATCTTGTCTTAAATCGAGACTGACCAATAATGGGCTAAGGGGGAACTTTGAACATTATTAAACTTGTCATCATCAAAGGGGGAATTTGTTAGAACTACTTGGTTGATGATGCCAAGTTTAAATGCATTTTAATGTTTGCTTCTTAGTTATATTTGATAGCTATTGATGATCCCAAGATCTCCTAAAGATGATTCAATGTTGATCAAGATGAAGAAGCCATAGCCCTAGTAAAATGTTGTAAATGAGGTATTGAAACATTCTCAGCCTTGTCACAAACACTGCAAAACCATGTCACAGTGCTAGTCACTGTGACACCATGGTTTCTGATACGGTTCAAGGAGAAAACTTTCAAGAATTATAAACAAGTGTTTTGACTAAAATAATTTCTCTGATTCAACAAAGAACACTTTTCAAATGAGAAAAAGAGACATGAGTCCAATTGCCAAATTGAATTGTAACAAACCCATTTCAAAGTCTTTATTTCTTTAAATAGGTTTTTTACTTTTACAAAAATGGCAAAATTTACTTTTCCCATAAAAGTATTTCATGCTCAGTTTTTTGGTGCCTTGAGCTTTGCATTTCTGTCCCAAGTATCTTCTAAAGATATTTTTTGTATGATACATCATATTACCTCTTGGGCATAAGAGTTAAGTGTTGCTTTTCCACTCTAAATATTTACACTTACTCTTCTATAAATAAGCACCAACTTGTCTCATTTAATGCCAAGACTTTTAAGAGCATTTAATTGAAAACCTTGCAAATCATTTATGCATTCAAAGAGCTTTGTCCTTTTAATATTTGCAAAACGTTTTTAAGCAAAAGTCTTCACTTGTTTTCAAGCTGTAAAACTCCCACTACAAGAATCAGGTCCAGTAACGACCGTTTTCAGCGGTCGCTAATAGTGAAAATCGGTCGGTAATAATTCTTACCGACCGTTTTTCCTTCCGTGGCGTCCGAATAAAATCGGTCGGTAATTGTGGTCGGTAAATGTTTTATACCGACCGATTTCACATCGGTCGGAAACATACCGACCGAACAATCAGTCGGTAAACAGAAAATCCGTCGGTGCTAAAACACATTGACTTGGTCAATGTAAAGGTCCAGTCGGTCGGTATAAGGAATATTTCGGTCGGTGCCATTTTTAGACCAAAAATAATCAGAAACTATTTAGACGGCAATCGGTCGGTATTTGTAGGATTTCGGTCGGTAAATTGTTGCGTCGGTCGGTAAATTGTATGAGTCGGTCGGTATTCATTGTGAACGATTTGAGTGATTTTGCTTCTTATTTTCCCCCATTTGCTATATTTCCTGCAAATTTTTCAAAATATATACAAATGCGTTCGTACAGAATTTTTTGAAACCAGAAACCGTCTTTCAAATTAGAAAATTTTCAACAAACTACTAAAGTTTACATTACAAGTCTTACAACTACTAAAGTTTACATTACAAACTACTAAAGTTTACATTAACTAGCATAACCATGTCTTATACAACAAACTACTAAAGTTTACATTACAATTAACCCTGTCTTACACAACCAAGTACCTTACACTTGAAAACCACTTCCGCCTCCACCGGGGGTATCGTTATTTGGGTTAGTCGGTAAATCAAATATGTTATTGTTGCATCGGTATTGGGTTTGGGATTCAAGCAGTTTGGCTAAGGCCTCAATTTGGCGCCTTGTTTCTTCCCGTTCACGCATACTAGCGGCTTGACTTGCCGTCATTTGTTGCCTTAGTTCTTCTTGATTTTTCATGTAAAGTTCATCCCTTTGTTGCATCTCCTCTCTATACTTCCTAAACTCTTCGACTTCCCTCTCACGTGCTTCAATTGATTGAGTTAGAACACCCGGGATATATTGTTGGGAGGCGGAAGATTTACCTGTCGACGATGATGACGCCGGGGGAGTGTAATATAGTGAGGCGGCGGTCCCTAAACCAAAGACTTGGCCCTTCTTGTATCCATCCACCGAATCGTACCAAACCTGGTTAACGTCAATCGGAAGTCCTTGCTCCGTAAGCTCGGCTATCATCCTTTGAAAATTTTGCTACATTGTCAAAAAGAAAGTTGTAAATAACTCATCTATCGTCCTTAGAAACTAAAAAAGCGTCTATCGGAAGTCCTAACACAAATGTAAAAATG
The DNA here is from genome assembly GCA_022085475.1 of Heliosperma pusillum. Taxonomy (NCBI): domain Eukaryota; kingdom Viridiplantae; phylum Streptophyta; class Magnoliopsida; order Caryophyllales; family Caryophyllaceae; genus Heliosperma; species Heliosperma pusillum. The sequence continues at coordinate 3,793 of JAIUZE010047025.1, read as the reverse complement.
AAATTTCGAATGTAGTAATACTTACATATCTAGCTCGGGCAGTTGGATGACTCCATTGCTCCTCACCATCAACCCTTCTCATATGGCTATCAAGAAATAGCTCCACTGCATTAGGGGCTATACCCCCCTTATCTTGCGCCTTTAATAAAACCAAATCAAACATTAACTTCAAATTACAAATACTAACATTACACTAACAAAGTAAATTATCAACTTCAAATACTTAAATAAGTTCAAATTATTTACCATCTTAGCCGCATGTTTAACAGCTTTTATTGACCCGTAGTGATGTGTAGTAGGGCCATCTTCGCCGCCTTTCTTGTTGATGGAAGCTTGTTTCGATCTCTTGATAAACGCCTTATGCTTCCGCTTCTCGATTAATTCTTTGAAAACATTAGGAAGCATCCAACCCGGGCCAACCGGATTCTTACCTCTTATCATCTGGCCGGCATCATACATGGCGTCTTTTAAACGCTTTCTACACGTCTCATTGTATTGCTTCCTACACTCATCCTCATGCTTAGGATCACAATTGCACAATGTCTACACATAAAAACAACAACACTTATAAAAACAAACACACATATAAATTAATAAAGTAAAAGTTTATATATATAAATACCCGAAAATTAGCAAACCACGCATCCCTTTTACTTTTTGGAGCCTCTTTCCAGCGCAAGTAAGGGACATCGTAGTTGTTTTTGAAAGACCGGCTAACTCTTCGGACCACTTGGCTATCGTCAAACCTATATCAATATTTATATTAGAAAATGATATGTAACATGTTTATACGTGTAATTTATTAGAACAGATATTATAAATAAGAAATTGTACCATAATAACCCCGGCTCTATATCAATAGGTAACTCTACTCTTGATGTCGCAGGGGTTGTACTTTCGTTTGATGTCTGCCCCTGCTCATTGTTGTTCTCTTCGTCGCCCGTCTCCCCCTCTTCTATCTCCGGGTCCCTAAATACTATACCTTGTTCTCGTGGTCGTCCTCGTTCTCGTCCTCGTCCTCGTCCCCGTCCCCGTCCATGATCTCCTGACATCTTAAACAAAACTAAATCTACACAAGTTAATGTTAGCAATTAAACATTGTTGTCAAATAAACAAAGGAGTTTGATAATTGATGACACATAAAACATTACTAATTATAATGTACTTATTACATAACATATACTTAATATTACACAACTAGTCTTTTACTCATCGTCATCTTCATCTTCATCGTCATCTTCATCTTCATCCTCCTCCTCCTCCTCCTCCTCCTTCTTCTCCTCCTCATCTTCATCTTCATCCTCATCTTCATCATCATTTATAAAATCAACTTCATATAAGTCTTCATTTCCTCTTCCCAATCTACGAACCTCCACCACCTCATCTTCTTCCTCATCATCTCCTTCAATAAAACCTTGTAAGACTTCATATTCCACAATGGAAGATAAATTAAGAGGTGTCGTCATTTCTTCTTGAAATACGGTTGTGTCAACCGGTGCATCAAAATGTGATCTCGCTTTACTTTTAAACACCGCCCACCAATTATCTCTATCTTTCTTTGTGCTTGGATAAGAAGTGTAATAAACTTGATTAACTTGATGTGCAAGCACAAAAGGGTCGTATTTTAAATACTTTCTCTTATGATTTACTTCAACAAGTTTATACGTGTCATGTACAATTGTGCCGATTGAAAAATTATCCATCCAACAACATTTAAACAAGATTGCAATATACGCCATTTTTTCACCACAATACCTCAACTCAATAATCTCTTCTAGGGTACCATAATAGTCATCTCCACCAACACCGTTAACACAAACACCATAATTCATACTTGCTTTATTTTTCCCATATTTCATTGTGTGAAAATTAAAGCCATTGATCGAATATTTCTGCCAAGATTGTACTTCTTTACAAGGACCCCTTGACATGGCCACCAACAAATCCTCCTTGATATCTTCTTGAAGTACCTAGTTTAAAATTAGTCTTATTAACTACCCATATATACTGACTTAAGGTTAGTTTGTATATATATTTGTTTAATGTTTGTAAATGAAACTTACATGTTCTTTAAACCAATTTGGGTATAGCTTTTCGTATGAAGTCCAAACCTCATCTATATCAATATTTGGATGTTGCTCACGGATGAAAGCTTCGAATAACCTATCATTTAACAATTGTTATTATAATATGAATAATCTACCACTTTAATTATTTTATTGCCAAAGTGTAAAAAACTCACACACGTACCTCTCATATTTTTCTAATCGTTCACAATTCGATAAGGCGTAAAGATGAGCACGTTCATATTCATCTCCATCCAAATATCTTATTTTTCCTTTTGTCAATGGTTGAGCTCCATGTTTTTGGAATAGCTCAGGTAAGGAAGACTCCGTTTCATCTTTTGTTCCAAAATCTAAATCTTTACCCTTTGTGTCGATTTGCTCTTCAAAATATTGGGAACAAAAATTTGATATTTCTTCCACTAAGAAAGCGTTGCAGATAGACCCTTCGACTCTTGCTTTATTACCAACTTTTTGTTTCAAGTGATTTAAAAACCTACATTGTATAATAATGTTAGTTAAATATTCAAAAAAATTTATTTAATTTTTTATTACATTTGAATAAGTACGTATGTAATTTACCTCTCAAAAGGATACATCCACCTATATTGTACTGGCCCTCCAACCCTTGCTTCATAAGGCAAAGGTATAGGTAAGTGTTCCATTGAGTTGAAAAATGATGGCGGAAATACTTTCTCCAACTTGCAAAGTATTTCGGCAATGTTGCTCTCTAGATTTTCAATGTTTTCAAGTTTGCGGGTCGGGGCACACAAATCACGAAAGAATAGACTTATTTCATCACGAAAGAATAGACTTATTTCAGTACTTCTCTTACACCAACCTAATTTATTGGCTTTAAACTTGTTCAATTCACTCTTTGTGAGCTCAATACTTGTAGGATAATCACGAATCTTCTCCCAAATTTCAAAACCGTCTAGGAATAGAGGAGGGGTGTCATTTTTTTGTAATATATTCTTGAGAAATGAGGTTTTGTTATACCGAAATCCGTGGTTAGGCGATAAGAATTGTCGGTGACAATCAAACTAAGACACCTTATGACCCTTAGGAAGATAAAATGCCTTTGATTCTTCCATACAATAAGGACATGCAAGGAAGCCGGCCGTGGCCCAACCGGAAAGCATGCCGTAAGCTGGAAAGTCATTGATTGTCCATAAAAGAGCGGCTTTGAGTTGAAAATTTTGTTTCTTGGACACATCGAAAGCGGGTACACCAACCTCCCACAACTCTTTCAACTCTTCGATAAGAAGTTGTAAGAAGACATCTATGTGACTTTTAGGATTATCCGGCCCCGGAACAATCAATGAAAGGAACATGAATGGTTTTTTCATGCACAACCATGGTGGTAGATTGTAAGGAGTGAGAATTACAGGCCAACATGAATACTTTTTCCCAAATTGGCCGTACGGTGTAAAACCATTTGTGCACAACCCAAGTCTAACATTTCGAGGCTCACTAGCAAATTCCGGGAACATTTTGTCCAAATGCTTCCAAGCCTCACTATCGCTTGGGTGGGCAAATGTCCCTTGTACACGAGGGTTTTCTTCATGCCATCTCATAGCCTCCGCACTATTTCTAGTAGCATAAAGCCGTTGTAATCTTGGACCTATAGGAAGGTAGAATAGGACTTTTTCAGGTATTTTCCTCCCACTTGATGGTGTTGGCTTGTACCTATCTTTGCCACATTTCTTACATTTATCAAGCGACACATC
>JAIUZE010047024.1:0-13042 GCA_022085475.1 Heliosperma pusillum | reverse complement strand
AAAGAACAAGTGTTTGACAAAAATTAGCTACTATCGTCTAGAGGTGAACTTCCATGGACAACGCCCGCTAGCTCACACCCGAACCCCAAAATATCAGATCCAAAAAGTCATCCATAGCATGCAACCTGTTCATCCATGAAAAACATGAATGCCACAGTCAGTGGGGAGTAACTCCGGGTTCTCCCAGCCATATCACATCAAACGTACATATAAGGTAATACGAAATTAAAGCATGCATACAAATATATATACATGTGAGTTGCGATAAGATTAGATAGGCAATTCTATAGAAAATGATAAGATCATGTGGAAATCCAATCCGTAACCATCATGTTATTCAAAGACTCGGAAAAGACACTCTTAGGCAATCGAATACGCTCACTAGGGCTTACATCTCACCGTTAGCGGTATAAGATTGATAAGATTGAGACTCGACAGACAAACCAGTCAAGTCATGCGATGATCACGTAATATCCAACATATTATCATCCATTCACGAACCAAGACAATGACGGTGTCCAATCATGCAATGACCATGAACAAGATCATGAAATCACGCATTCAAAGACGACACAAGACGACTCTCTCACGGTAAATGAAACGCACTAGCATCGTGTCCATGGCAAGTATGATTAACAGGCATCCACGGGATAAAGCGTTTCCCTGAACTCATACACGATGCTACATTTCGTATATGTAGACTAATTTCCTCCTGGTAGCACGACGATAATAAATATCCGGTCCTAGTCTAAACCTGGCCAGGATCTCGGAATGAACGTGTTCCGATTCGACATGCGATAAAGCGTTTCGCATCCAAGACTCGGTCTTACAATATATATGCCGAGTACCCCAAATTCGGTAGATCAATTCACGAAAGAGGCGGAAATACAGCTCAAGCCTCATTACAAGCGGTACGCGACATGCAAATAACACCACCTCGCAAGTATACAACATTTGACGGCCGGGTCGAACAACGCATAGCGTTCAACTCCCAACAACGTCGTCATATGCCCACTAACACATGCATTTAAGCAGTAGGATACCTCTCCGTTCAGACATTCCAGCCTTACGAACGGGAAGGTAGCCAAGGGAATGAGAATACACAGCACAATACAAAATAGTGCTCAAACCGACTCATTTGTAAAAACCGACTCAAAGTGGGAACATATCGAAAACCGTCACAAAACATGTGATACATGCGAAAAAGATATCATATATCCAAAACATGAGTATTATAAGACATTACGTAAAATTATGCGATAAACGGATCATGCGAACTATTATAAATCACGAGTTTTAGAAAATAAAGGAAATGCATACAGCCGTGTTCCAGGCCGGGCAACAGACCGGCGGCCGGTGGGCCGGCTCAGAATACAGGCAAAAACCCAAAAACAGAGGAAAGAGGTCTGGGCCGGTCAGTCGACCGGCGGCCGGTCGACCGGCACAGAACATCACAACAAAACCAACACTTCCACACTGATGTGTTCCAGGCCGGTGGGTTGACCGGTGGCCGGTTGGCCGGCCTGGAGCACCATATCATGCAAAAACCAAAATTTCCAAATGAGTTTCTGATGTGTTCCAAGCCGGTGGTCAGACCGGCGGCCGGTCGACCGGCTGGGAGCACTTCTTCACCCGAGAGCTTCCAAAACTCAACCAAATCATTTCCAAATCATTTCAATTCTCATATATACGTCAAATAATCATCAACAATCAATATATATCATCCATATTCATCATATAACATCATTTACTAATCATAGCATGGATGCTAATCTTCCTACTCGTAATCTAATACGATTCTCTAGCATATAAACATATAAAACACGTAATTGATACCGAGTAACCCTTCACCGTTACCTTTACGCGTCTTTAATCGATTACTAAACCTTCCTAGTAGTCTCCACCTACAAATAGGTAATAAAAGATGAATAAAATTCATCTTGAGAAAGACGGATAATTTAAAAAGCGAGAAAGACGGTAATTTTATTACCAATACGGATAGAAGAAGCTAAGAGGGGAAGAATAAGACGAACTTACGTGAATTCCGTCAAAGAACGAATGCTCTAGGCGAATTCTAAGATCGAAATCAAAGAGGGAAAGCTTTTGATTTGGGTTTCTTAGTGATGAAGAAAAGTGTTGGTGTTTGTGTGAATGAAAATAGAATAAGTGGTAGTATGAGATTTATAAGGAAAAGTCAACAAAAGTCAAAGTCGGTTGAAAAGTCAAGAAAATTCAAAGACGACTTAAAATTCAAGAAAAGTCAAAGACGTACTCTCCTTAAATTCAAGGAAAAGTCAAATCGACTCAAAGTCAAGAAAAAGTCAAACTAGAACTCAAAAGTCAAGAAAAGTCAAACTCGCCCTTAATAAAACGGGATTTTCATGGAAATCTCACAGGAACTTCCAAATACGAACTTCGGAAATTTAAATTCGACTCGAAACAAAAAAAGCTAATTTAAAACTTAAATTCGCTGAAAAAGATTCGTAGTTTTAAAATATTTCTACTAGAAAAATAGGGTTACTTTCCGGGTGTACACAAAACTTCTGTGACTATTGCTCCACAATTAGACAAACTGGAGTATCCCAAGAACAGATTAGGGAAATGCTCTTTCCCTTTTCTTTAAGAGGAAAGGCAAAACTATGGATCAATAGTCTTGACCGAGTTGCCCTAGGAATAGTTGATTGGGATGGTCTAGCTCTTGCTTTCTATCAAAAATACTTCCCACCAGAACGAACCGCACTCTTACGAAGTCAAATTACTGGATTCCGTCAGAGAGGCGACGAAAGCCTTTATGAGGCATGGGAAAGATATAAGGAATTACAAAGAGAATGTCCTTATCATGGCCTTGATTCATGGTTTCTGGCTATCACATTCTACAACGGTTGTTGTGGCGAATCGCGTCGTATCCTCGACTCCGCTAACAATGGTCGTTTTGATCAAATCGATGTAGAGATAGCTAGTGCGACTATCGAGTCAATGGCAATCCACGACTCTCAGTATAGCAACTCGCGTGCTATACCGCTCAAAGCCAAGCAGGATGATTCGAGTAAAGTAGCACTCCTGGAAGCCCAATTAGCCCTTCTGCAGCAGCAAGTAGGAAGCTCTTCCCTATCCAAGGAACATATTAACGTCACTAACCACGTAGTAGTATGTGAGACATGTGGGATTGGAGGGCATAGTTTTCAAGATTGTAGAAGTTCAATAGAGCAAGTCAATGCCTATCAAGGATATAGGCAAGGCAACGCTTTCTCAAACTTCTATAACGAAAACACAAAAACCCACCCGTTTTTGTCCTACAAAAGTACCAATGTTCAAAATCCCCACCAACAAACTCAACAACCATTCATACCACACCAACAAAAGCCTTACAATCCACCTGGTTTTCAAAACTAGAGACCTTCATTCCAACCTAACTTCAACCAACCATACCAAAATCAACACCAACCACTTCAAATTCAAGGCCAACCAAATGACTCAAGTTTGAGCAAAATTGAATCTATGCTTCTACAAGTTGTTCAAAAACAAGATTCAATGTTTGCTCAATTTCAAAAGAGTGATCAAGCTAAAGATGCTGCCATCAAGATGCTTGAAACTCAAATGGCCCAATTGGCTACCTCTATCACGCAAAGAAAACAAGGCCAACTCCCACCTCATGGTGAACAACCGAGGGACACCGCAAATCCTATCACCCTTAGGAGTGGTACCACTTACACGGAACCTCAGCAACCCAAAGAACCAACAGTTGAGCCTTCACCAGTAGAAAGCCAAAAAGAAACCCAACCATCCACCGCTAAGGAAGCGGAAGACAAATCTAAAAAGAAGGATGAACTTGAAAAGGAACCCATCAAGATCCAAGTTCCATTTCCCCAACGTTTGAGGAGAAATCATAAGGAAACCCAATTCGGTAAATTCATGGAAGTTGTCAAAAACCTCCAAGTAACGGTTCCCTTCACTGAATTAATCACTCAAATCCCTTCTTATACGAAATTTATGAAGGATATCTTAACAAAGAAGAGGACTATGGATGATGTTGAAATCATCGCATTCACCGCCGAATGCAGTGCGTTATTGCAAAATAAGTCCCCTCCTAAGTTAAAGGATCCTGGTAGTTTCTCTATACGTTGCGCTATAGGCACCTACACGATTGATAAAGCTTTATGCGATCTAGGTGCTAGTGTGAGCATTATGCCCTATTCCATTTGCGAAAAATTGAATATGGGAATTCTGAAATGCACAAGTATCACCCTGCAAATGGCAGATCGTTCTTTAAAACAACCTATGGGAGTTTTAGAAGATGTACCTGTTAGAGTAGGGAAGTTTTTCATTCCAGTCGATTTTATAGTGTTAGATATGGCAGAAGATTCGCAAATCCCTATCATTCTAGGAAGGTCATTTCTACACACTGCGGGTGCAGTAATCGATGTCAAGAATGGAAAATTGACATTAGAAGTAGGTGATGAGAAAGTCACCTACAACTTAAACAGTGCAATGAAGAGCCCTATGCTTGAAGAGCCTTGCTGTTTTCTTGACATTGTCGACTCAATCGTTGATGAATCTCTGTACCCATCAATAATTGAGGATCCTTTAAAAGCAATTTTATTGTTAGAGGATATCTCTGAGAATGACAATTTTGAGATCAGTGAGCTGGAAAGGGACTTGACTGGTAAAGAGATACCGTCTGAAGAAGTTGAGGAGTTCATAAGCTTAATTGATGCTCCTGCCAAGGCAGAAGTACATAAACCTGAACTTAAACCTCTTCCCTCAAATCTAAAATATGCTTTTTTAGATGAGTCTGAATATTGCCCGGTCATAGTGAGTGCTCTTCTAGATGAAAATCAGTTAAACTCACTATTGATTGTTTTGAGGAAACATAAAAAGGCAATAGGCTATAAGCTTGAAGTCCTCACAGGCATAAGCCCTGACTTCTGTATGCATAGAATTAACTTAGAAGAAGGCCAAAGACCTTGTGTTCAAGGTCAACGCCGTCTTAATCCCAACATGCAAGAGGTAGTTAAAACTGAAGTTCTGAAATTGCTAGATGCTGGCATAATCTATGCAATTTCTGACTCAAAACGGGTTAGCCCTGTCCAAGTTGTTCCCAAGAAAGGAGGAACATTAGTAGTCAAGAATGAGAAGAATGAGCTCATCCCCACTAGGATTGTGACGGGATGGCGTATGTGCATTGACTACAGGAAGTTGAATCAATCAACTAGAAAAGATCACTATCCTCTGCCCTTCATTGATCAAATGTTAGAGAGGTTAGCTTGCCACAAATATTTCTGTTATTTAGATGGTTACTCAGGATTTTTCCAATTCCTGTCCACCCTGAGGACCAAGAGAAAACCACCTTCACCTGTCCCTATGGCAGTTTTGCTTATCGCCGAATGCCATTTGGCTTGTGTAATGCACCTGCCACTTTCCAGCGTTGCATGACTAGTATCTTTTCTGATTTTATTGAGACTATCATGGAAGTATTTATGGACGACTTTAGCATCTATGGCATTTCCTTCGATAATTGTTAGACAAATCTGTCTAAGGTGCTAAAACGCTGTGAAGAAGTCGACCTTGTTCTCAACTGGGAAAAGTGTCACTTCATGGTGAAGGAAGGTGTAGTTTTGGGACACATCATTTCTGAAAGAGGTATTGAAGTGGATCGAGCTAAGATCCAAGTTATTGAACAACTACCACCACCTGCTAATATAAAAGGAATCAGGAGTTTCCTTGGCCACGCCGGTTTCTACCGACGGTTTATTAGAGATTTTTCAATAATAGCCAAGCCCCTGACTGAGCTCCTTTTTAAGGATGCACCTTTTAATTTCACGAAGGAATGCCTCGAGGCATTCAACAAAATCAAACGCGCTCTAATCACCGCATCTATAATCCAGTCACCGGATTGGAATCTTCCATTTGAGCTTATGTGCGATGCGAGTGATTACGCCGTTGGAGTTGTTTTGGGGCAACGAAAGGAAAAGTTCCTTCATGCTATTTACTATGCTAGTAAAACGTTAGATCCTGCCCAAATCAACTATGCCACTACTGAAAAAGAACTTCTTGCCATTGTCTATGCCTTAGAAAAATTCCGTTCTTACCTTATAGGATCGAAAGTCATTGTTTACACTGACCACGCTGCTTTGAAATATCTGCTTTCAAAGAAAGAGGCAAAACCTCGGCTTATCCGATGGATCTTACTCCTTCAAGAATTTGATCTAGAGATCCGGGATAAGAAAGGAGCAGAAAATGTAGTCGCTGACCATCTTTCAAGGATAAGAGTAACTGAAATAGGATTGCCAACACCAATTAATGATTTGTTTGCTGATGATTCATTAATGGCAATTGCTGACTCTTCTCCTTGGTATGCTGATATGGCCAACTTTCTCGTCAGTCGACAGCTACCTTCTGACCTTTCTTATAACCAAAGGAAGCGATTTTTGCATGATGCAAAATTCTTCGTTTGGGATGATCCTTATCTTTTCAAACAGTGCTCTGATGGTCTTTATAGACGATGTATCCCTCAGTGGGAAGTTAAAGGAGTTTTAGAAGGATGCCACTCATCTGCTTATGGTGGTCATCATGGTCCGTCCAAGACCGTAGCCAAAGTCTTACAATCCGGGTTTTTCTGGCCCTCGATGTTTAAAGATTCAAAAGATTTTGTTATGGCTTGTGACGCTTGTCAACGAATGGGTCAAATATCCAAGAGACATGAGATGCCTCAAAATGGCATATTAGAAGTTGAAATATTCGATGTCTGGGGTATTGACTATCAAGGACCATTCCCTTCTTCTAACGGGAATCGTTACATCTTAGTCGCTGTTGACTATGTTTCCAAGTGGGTAGAAGCAATCGCCACTCCCACTAATGATGCTAGAGCTGTGATACGGCTATTTAAGAAGATCATCTTTCCACGTTTTGGTGTGATTAGTGATCGAGGAACTCATTTTGGAGAGAAGCAGTTAGATACTCAGCTTGCTAAATATGGTGTGTATCACAGACGAGGATTAGCCTACCATCCTCAGACCAGCGGTCAAGTAGAAGTCTCAAATAGAGAGTTGAAAACAATTCTTCAGAAAGTAGTCTCAAGATCTAGAACTGATTGGAGTAATAAGCGCGATGACACCTTGTGGGCTTATCGCACAGCTTTCAAAACCCCGATTGGAACATCTCCTTATCGATTGGTTTATGGAAAGGCCTGTCACCTTCCTGTCGAGTTAGAGTACAAAGCTTACTGGGCTATCAAAGAACTAAATTTAGACACTAAGCTTAGCGCTGATAGGAGACTCTTGCAACTCAACGAGCTAGAGGAATTTCGTTTGCAAGCTTATGAGAATTCTAGGATCTATAAGGAGAAAACGAAGCGTTGGCACGACAAGAGGATAATTAAGAAAGAATTTAATGTCGGTGACCAAGTACTTCTTTTCAACTCCCGTCTGAAAATTTTTCCGGGAAAACTTCGATCACGATGGTCTGGACCATTCACTGTCACATATGTGAGCAAGTACGGCTATGTGGAACTAGTGACTAGCAATGGTGAGAAATTCAAAGTTAATGGACACAGACTGAAACTCTATTATAGCAATTCTATCATCGGATGTTTAGATATTGTCTATACGGAGCGTCCATCCTCAACCCAATGATTCTAATGAAAAATTCGTCGAGCAAGACGTTAAACAAGCGCTTCTCGGGAGGCAACCCGTGTTTTCCCTTTTTCCCTTTTTATTTTTGTTTTTCCCTTTTACGTTGTTTTGTTAGATTTGTTTGCAAATGAAAGAGTTTTTGAAGAATCTCTGAAGACCTTCCTTGTCATGTCCAAAAGACTAGCTTGGGGGAGTCCGCACTGACTAGTACGCTTCATTCTTCTTTCATTTTTCCTTTCTTCCCATTAGGCGTCTCATTGCATATTACGCTTTTGTGCTCACTTTGAGGGCAATGTGATGTTTAGCTTGGGGGAGGGATTGCATTTTCCTTTTTGCATTTTAGTTATATTTTTCAAATTTTGAATAAGAAAGAGAAGATTCTTGAGAAAATTGAGAAAATTTAAAATTTTGAACACAATTGAATGCTTTTCATGCTTTGCTTGCTTGTTTACTATGCTATTATGTTACATTTCCCAAACTTAGAGCTTTCAAAAGATAATGATTCAATCTTCATTGAATTATGCATACATGGGGAAGTCTTGTACACAGTAGGCATGGAACAAATCTATAGATGAGTACGCTTGATCTTGACATTTGGCAAACTACATATATTGTAAGGTAGAACCTCCTTAGACTGGTACATCCATACCCAGTCTCATCTAGGTGTGTGTAGTTCTCCTTGTGATGTGTGTCATGTCAAAACGCATAAGTATGGTTCTCATTTCATTTCTATAAGCATTGCATTCATGATTCACTAAGATTTGAAGCCTTTTTCACTTTAAATTGCCCTTCAAAAATTAGCCCCTTCATACAAGTGCTTTACAAAATAATATCTACGGATAAAAACTGCCTACCTTTTGAGCTAGTAGCTAGACTATGGTGTGTGGATGCTCTTTTGAGAAGATTTGCTCTTATCTGTCAAAGTGAATTGGGAAAACAAAAAGTTCAAGAAGTGAAGTTGTGTTCAGAAAAGAAAAAATGAAAAAAAAAAAGAATCGAAAAATCGAAAAAGAAAAAGAAAAAAAAGAGAAAGAAAAGTAATAAAAGAAGAAGTTGTGAGTATCTCCTAAAAAAAAAAGTCAATATATAGAAGGAGTTCACTCTTGTGTTTCGTGTGGAAAAAGCCAAATTGTTACTTCTGGCTTCATCATTTGTCTTGTGGAAATTCATCGAAAGTCTGGATTGGGTATTCATTTATCATTGGTCAGTTGCTAGCTCACTATAACCTTCACATGACCATAACTATTTGTCTACCTTTCACCCATTTCCCAAAGCCTTCTTCTCATTTTTCGGCTTCTTTTCTATGTGCATTGTGATCTTTGACTTGTGTTTTGAATTGTTTACCATATTAGACTGCGGACACATTTTCATGAGTCGTAGATAGGTGAGTGTCTCAAAAACATTTACACATAAAGAAATCACCCTTTTACATACATTGAGTGTTCGAGTGTACCGTGAGAGTCCATTTGTCAAAAGATCATGCAAGAGCCAAAATTCTGTAGTGAAATTCTTTGTGCTACGCCGTTATGTAAATCTCAGCCATGTCTATGTATCATTCTTGCCCACGTTGCTTTTGGGTTATGATTCATTATGTTTTCAAAGCTTTACGTTGAGATTTGTTTCTTGATGGTATAGTAGCCAATGCTTGCAACCTTGTCCTGGTATTGTTTGTTATGTTTGCTTGAGGACAAGCAAAGGTTTAGCTTGGGGGAGTTTGATAAGTGAATATTTGTATGATTTTAACCCCCACTTTAGCTCGGTTTTGTTTGTCATTTGTGCTTTGTTAAGCCATTTTATGAGCTAATATCGTCTTCTAGGCGAATTCCTGTGTTCTAACTTGTTTTGTAGGGAAAGTGACGTTTCTACGCCCTTTTTCTATATTTCCGAGCATTTGCCTAGAACCCGACGACTTGAAGATGCAAGCTTGACCGTGTGTAAGGCATTTCAAGAAGGTTCACTAACTTAAGAGAGGGAAGAAGCAAAGACGGTTTCTTAATTGTCGGAAGACCAATCAATTAGACGGGAGAATTCATCGCTTTACATCATATCCAAGCAACAAACCCGATTGTAGAGTCAAGGGGGATGTTGTAAGTCAAGTCAAAGCGAAGGAAGTTGAAGAGTTAGTCAAGAGCTTCCAGAAGACAACTTATCCGATCGGGTAAGTGGTGTACCCGATCGGGTATTCCTGCTGCTTAGTGCATTGCGGCGCCTTCTTCCTAAATTTGCCCTATGTATTTATTACCCGACCTCTTCTCCACGAAATACCTAATACTATAAATAGATGTGCCAAGCCCCTCATATCATACATCCATATATCCAACATCATATACATTTTCTTACACAATCTTGTCTTATATTTCCTTTTAGCTTTAGTCTTCCTAGTTTAGATTTTCTTCTTCTTTTATCATTTGTTTCTAGTTTATTTCTGTCCATTTCCTTTCAAAACATTAGCTTAGTTCAAATAGAATTTCAACCTTTTGTATCTACTTTGTTGGGTTCAAGAGTTGTAATTCAAGATACGATATTTCTATGCGAGGGATTTCTATTATTGTTATCACTTTCATCGTTGATCGTCACCTAGGTATTCCTAATTTATCCTTTGTTTATCATTCTTTATTGCTTTCCATTTGTTTGTTATTTTCTATTTCATTAGATTCGTTTTTATGTTGTTATAATCATAGTTTCATTTCTTAGATTGTCATATAGCGTCGTTATTATCGCCACATTGAGAGTCTAAATTATTGTCGAATTCAACTAAATATGCTTACCTTAACTTTCATTGTTAATACCAACATAATCATGAGTGAGTAGTCACCTTTCTAGGGTGTAGGGTAGCCATGTTAGATTGATTAAAAGATGATAATTGGATAAAGGAAATTGTGCCTTTAAAACATTGTGTCTATGCATGTTTGGACCTTAACGATAGTTGACGATTCTTGATCACAATCATTGACTAGTATGAAATTCTTTTCCAAGGTAGATATACAGGAATTGAATAGACAAAGCGTGACATAGTGTATTAAGATCTAGTAAATCGCACGAAAAGCCTGCTAGACCATCTGATCTATGATTGTAATGAACACACCATTCTTACGAACTCTCAATGAATTATTTGCATATCCTAAATCCAATTTCATTAATATGTCAATCTACATGTGTGAACCTATTTCCCTAGATGCTTCTCATTATTGTTAACTTATTATCTGCTTTATCATTTCCATTTCAGTTTGTTTTGTTTTTATTTATGTTCTTTATTAGTTTAGACATCAACAATCCAAAACCCAGAAAATCATTAGATAAAACTCAATTGTGAGACGATTCACAATCCCTAGGAAACACCATCTCCCTGAGGATCGACCCCTACTTCCCTAATCACATTAATTTGTTATTAGCCTAGTCTGGGTAATTTATCTTTGAATCGGGCTTGCGACAAGCCTGATCAAATTTTGGCGCCGTTGCCGGGGAGCACGGTTTAGTTTTCCTTTTTATTGCGATTTCTATCACGATTAGTTTTATCTAGTCTTTAGGAACTCAAAATTCCTTTAGACCTCTCTTTATTTTTCATCTTAGCTTTTCTATCTTATGCCCAGATCTTCTAGACTAGGGACCGCTATTCCTTTGGACCCCGAACTAGAAAGAACTCTGCGTAGGAGATTAAAGCTATTTAACGAAATTTCAAAAGCTTCTGACATTTCAAGTTTAGATCGTATTCGTGAGAAATACTCGGATATCTTACCTAATCTTGAAGGAGAAGAAGATCCATTTTCCTCTCCATTTCAAAAATTCATTCAACCTTCAGCCAACATTCCATCTTCATCTTCGCAACAAAAAATGGTTCGACTTTCCGACCATTCTAAACCCACCGCAGATACACTTCCAAAGGGTATCGCTACACCTCAAATTACAGCTCAAAACTTCGAAATCAAACCTGCCTTCATCAATTTGATAGAAAGAAATCAATTTGGTGGCAATGCCACAGAAGACCCTAACCTTCATATCCAAAATGTGACAACCCTCGCGAATGCGGAAATAATAAACAAACAAGCATGTGAATTATATTGCGGAAATAGGTAGTTTTTAAAAACTTTTATACATGCAAGTTAAATAAAACGAGGAGTGTCAAAATATTACAACTAAGTGCGGAAAATAACAAAGAGACGGAGTCTCTCAAAATATTAACAAAGAACCAGTGTTTAGCAAATAAGCTAAAATCGTCTAGAGGTTAATCTTCCAGGGACAACGCCCGCTAGCTCACACCCGAACCCCAAAACATCATATCCAAAAAGGCATCCAAGCAAGCAACCTGTTCATTCATGAAAACATGAACGCCACAGTCAGTGGGGAGTAACTCCGGGTTCTCCCAGCCATATCACCTTTAACGTACATATAAGGAAATACAAAAGTAGAGCATGCATAAATATATATACATGTGAGTTGCGATAAGAATAGATAGGCAATTCTATAGAGAATGATAAGATCATGTGGAAATCAAATCCGTAACCATCATGTTATTCAAAGACTCGGGATAGACACTCTTAGGCAATCGAATACGCTCACTAGGGCTTACATCTCACCGTTAGCGGTATAAGATTGATACGATTGAGACTCGACAGACAAACCAGTCAAGTCATGCGATGATCACGATAAATACAACATATCATCATCCATTCACGAACCAAGACATTGACGGTGTCCAATCGTGCAATGACCATGAACAATATCATGAAATCACGCATTCAAAGACGACACAAGACGACACCTCTCACGGTAAATGAAACGCACTAGCATCGTGTACATGGCAAGTATGATTAAAAGACATCCACGAGATCACATTTCCCTGAACTCATACACGATCACATTTCGTATATGTATACTAATTTCCTCCTGGTAGCAAGACGATAATAATACGGTCCTAGTCTAAACCTGGCCAGGATCTCGGAATCACGTTTTCCGATTCGACATGCGATAACGTTTCGCATCCAAGACTCGGTATTACAAAGAAAACGCCGAGTACCCCAAATTCGGTAGATCAATTCACGAAAGAGGCGGAAAAGAGCTCAAGCCTCATAACAAGCGGTACGCTACATGCAAATAACAACACCTCGCAAGTACACAACATTTGACGGCCGGGTCGATCAACGCATAGCGTTCAACTCCCAACAACGTCGTCGTATGCCCACGAACACATGCATTTAAGCAGTAGGATACCTCCCCGTTCCGACATTCCAGCCTTACGAACGTGGAGGTAGCCAAGGGAATGAGAGTACAAAGCACAAGACAAAAATAGTGCTCAAACCGTATCATTTGTAAAAACCGACTCAAAGTGGGACATACCAAAAAAACCGTCACGAAAAAATGTGCTACAAGCGAATGAAATATCATATATCCAACATGAATATTATAAGTCACTC
>JAIUZE010047023.1:0-44075 GCA_022085475.1 Heliosperma pusillum | reverse complement strand
GTCACATCATTAGACGCCGAGTACCCCAAATTCGGTAGATCAATTCACGAAAGAGGCGGAAAAGAGCTCAAGCCTCATAACAAGCGGTACGCTACATGCAAATAACACCACCTCGCAAGTACACAACATTTGACGGCCGGGGCGATCAACGCAATGCGTTCGCCTCCCAACAACGTCGTCGTATGCCCACTAACACATGCAATTAAGCAGTAGGATACCTCCCCGTTCCGACATTCCAGCCTTACGAACGTGGAGGTAGCCAAGGGATTGAGAGTACAAAGCACATAGGAAATTAGTGCTCAAACCGTAACATTTGTAAAACCGACTCAAAGTGGGACATATCAAAAACCGTCACAAAACATGCGATACAAGCGAAGGGATTATCATATATTCGAAACATTAATATTTAAAGTCAACTTATAAAGTCAAACTCGGAAGTCAACAAAAATCAAGGTCAAACCCGAGACCCAAGACCCAAACCCGTCAATTGGAGTGGCATACAAACAAATCATCAATGCAAGAATACTAAGTCCAAAGGGTCAAGGAAAGTCAAGGCGGAAACTAGAATTCAAAAGTTCAATTTCGGGAAAACTGGCAGCAAGAAACGCTGCCAGCGCCAGGCAACGCTGCCAGCGTCCCACGACACTGCCAGCGTCTGTGGACGCTGCCAGCGTCCTGGTCTTAGGCACGCATTCCTTCATTTTTCCGTCTTGTTATCAAACTACAACAATCATCATTTATCATCTCAAACCATCAATTCTCATATCAATTATCAACTAACAACAACCATCATCAACAACACAATTTCTATGATTACTAACCTTATTCTAAATACGATTACTAACATAGAAATCACATAAAACACGTAAATGATATCGAGTAACCCTTCACCGTTACCTTTTTGCGTCTTCAATCCGCGTCGATGTCCTCTTCTATCAAGAAGTAGTCTTTGTCGGGGTCTTGGAGGTCACCACCTACAATTAGATAATAAAAGATGAATATAATTCACCTTTGAGAAAGACGGATAAATTGAAAAGCGAGAAAGACGGTAATTTTATTACCAATACGGATAGAGGACGATGAGAGGGAAAGAATAAGACGAACCTTAGTGAATTTGAGCAAGAAATGAAGGCGTAGGATCGATATTAAGACTTGAGCAAATATGGAGGCTAGGTTTTGGTGTTTACTTGGTGAGGAAGAAGAAGAAGATTGAATGAGGGAGTTAGGGTTGTGAGGGAGTATATGAAGGAGTATATGGTGGAAAAACATATGAGAAAAGCCCAAAAACGTCTTAAGACGTAACTTACTCGAAATCTCGCGTAAAGTCCAAATACGAACTCGGAAATTCTAAATTAGACACGGGAAATTTAATTCTAAACTAAAACTAAATTTCGCTGAAAAGTATCCGTAAAATATTTTTACTATAAAAATAGGGTATATTTGCGGGTGTTACAATAAGTCAAACGGTTGACTGATCGATCACAGATACGAGTTATAAAGATACCTCATAGGACATCGTGACAACGTTATGGAGTCCTAAATGTTTTAGAACATTCGGTGCCAGGTCGTGGATAGGACGTCCATAGTGTTCCTAAGAGTCGATTCTTTTGACTATCGACTGTCTCTTGAGATTAAGGCAGTGTTTGGGTGACTTTGGTGTCTTTTTCATGGTCGACCGTAACAGGAGGCTAAGTAGATTTTTACTGGGTCATTTCATACTGTGCTTGTATCTGCAGGATTCGAGTTGAGGAAAATATCCAACCTTTATCAGGTTTTGTTATTTCTCAGGGCCACTCGAGGAGTTGTAACTGAAATGCATGGCCATGCTCAAATAATGATTCGTTTATCAGTTAAGTTACTCTCTAGTCGGGAAAACCACTCTTGATACTGATCGCTTGTAAAATGCGACCTTTGTAAATACGGACTTTGCAAATTGTTTTACATTGAGGGGGAGAAATTTATGGATATGAGAATCGGGTTATCGCACATACACTTGTAAGGACAAGTGGGAGATTGTTGGAGCTAGTGTCCTCCACAGTTAGTGTGATCACATGAATAAATCTCTTACAGGTTCACGGGGTATACTTAGTATTCTTATCAGTTGATTAACGTTTATCGATAACGGTTGGCTTGCTAGGAGTTTGACGTTATTGTCATTTTAATGGCGGTGATCAACTGGTCCCTAAAAGTCACACCTAAAGGATGTGTCTGAGAGATGTGAGTATATGAATAATATAATCATATTGATGCCTTATTATATGACTAAAAGGTTAGTCGATGTATATGACTAAAAGGTTAGTCAATGTAATGATGATACGATTATTTAATAACGATTAAATAATATTAGCTGAGACGAATTAAATGTAATTCGTCATTGAATATAAACCGTTATATTTAATCAATGTATATAATATAAGCTTAAACGAATTAAAATGTTAATTCGTAATTAAACATAATATGTTATATTTAATTAGCAAATTATAAATATACGGATATTTATAGTTGACGTATATATTATATTACATGCTATTATAACCGAAAAAGGAAAGGAAAAAATAGTCTTTTTCTCTCTTAATTTTCGGTCCATAAGAGACTAAAATAAGAGAAAATATCTCCTATTATTCTTTTATGGTAACTAGGTCAAAAACCCTAATAACAAGAGGAGTAAAAAGAGAAAAGACTACTCCTACTCCTACACGGTTGTTGGACGGTCGGACAGAAGAAGTAGAACAAAATAAAAATTCAGATTTTTCTCTGAAGTTCTCTCTATCATTTATCATCACACAAAAGGAAAAATTAGCAGTAACTTTTCTCTAAAATTCTAGCACAAGCAAGACATATCTCGGAGCATCTTGGGTGCAACAATTAGGAGAGTATCGATTTCGATATTGTTAATAGGCCAAATTTGCTAGGACCAAAGGTTAATTCTAAATTCCTATAATTTTATATTATGCAATTCATTTATGACTCGTAATTCATATACTATAGTTTCGTTATAATCCGTAAATTAATGACGAAATATACCGATATTTCTCACATTAATTATGTCGAATTAGGATTTAGATTGATTACATGAATCGTTGCAATAATTAATGACTAGATAAAATTACAAAAGAATTAGAAAGATTACAACGGAGCTTGGGATCTATGTCGAAAATATACCTAAAACAAAGATTTAAAGAAAAGAAAAAGAATTAGAAAATTAAACGAATAAATTAGCGGCGATACCAGAATTAATAGTTGATTAATTAGTAATTAAAGCTAAGTCGGAGCGATAAAGAAAGATCAGAGACATAATCCAACCCAGAACAGGCGGAGCACGAGGTGCGTCCTCTGGAAGAGGCGCAACAGTCTATGCGTCTGTTCTAGAGGTGGGTTCTGGCTGTGAAGCCAGAATCGCGGTCAGTTAGTGTTCGTTGGTGATTTTACGGTTTATTATCGATCTCTAAGTCGTATAAAGGTGATTTAAGTTAGCTGAACAGGTAGCTGTCTTATGCAGTAAATGTTCAACTTCTCAATTCAGTAGTTTTTGGTATTGAGAACTTTTTGGTGTGCTTGTTTTCTGTTGCCTAGAAGTGTTATTAAATCTATAAACCAAATGTGTAAAGCTTTTCTCTGGGGATACTATGCTCCTCAGAGGAAAATGGTCTTCTTCAGCTGGAGTAAAATCTGCAGGAAAAGGGATCAGGGAGGCATGGGAATCAAAGAACTTCTAAGTTGGAATAAAGCTATGATGCTGAAAGCTTTATTGAGACTTATAGTTCAGCCTAAATCTATTTAGACCAGATGGTGCACTGCCTATTTACTGAAAGATCAGGGGATCTAGGACTCATCAACTTGTTCTAATCATACTGGTTTTTGGAAAGCTTTGGTGCATATTAGGGATGGATTCCTGCAACACAGAGGGACTGTTGGTGCTGGTGAATGTTTTGTTGTTGAGTAGAAAGAGAAAAGGCTGAAAATTCACAACCTGTATGATATGTTATTTTCTGAGGGATTTAAAGTTTGATGGGTCAAGCCTCTGCTTGACCCTATCATCGTTCCTAGGCATCACTTTATTAGTGTTCTTGGTGGTTGGAATGGCCTGGCCACGTAGGATAACCTGATTAAAAGAGGTTATGTTATTGTGAGAAGATGTAGCTTATGTATGGTTGCCTCAGAAACTGTCCAACATCTGTTTTTCAACTGCGCCATTTCTAGGCTGGTCATGTAGTAGATACTGAGTTGGCTAGGGGTGTTTCGAGCTCCAGTCTCTTTGAAGCACAAACTTTACAGGATTGGTATATTCAGAGGGGTGCACTGGAAGAAGAAATGGGCTAGATGTGCTATGACGGCTGTGATATACTTTATTTGGCAAGAACGCAATGCTAGGATCTTCTCAGATCGTTCCTTATCTCTTGATCAGGTTGTAGGGAGAATCAAATATTATGTATGTATTAGGTTATACGCCTGGCTTAATGACTGTCTTAGTGAGGAAGTTCGAGACATAGTAGGGACATGATGTAATCTTGTTTAGGGGGTCTTATTTGTAATTGTTGATTTATCAATGAGAATTAACTTTTACAAAAAAAAACGGTGATTTAAGTCATATTAAATACACTAAATTATATCAAAGACGAATCCTAGAGAATTGATATGAACAGATCTAACCTCTATAGACTCAAACTTGATCTAAAGATGACAAAACCCTCTAATATTGAATTATTAGGGATCAAAACGAACTACCTAAATATGAAAAAGGTGATTAAAATAAGACTATTAAAAGGTTTTAAAAAAGTTCGACATAAATCCAACATGAATCTTACATGAATTAAATAAAGTACAAAATAAAATATGAGATTATACACCCTCAGACTTACATGTTTGACGAAACGAGATTAACTAAGTTGCGTTTTAATGATAGCTCGACTCGAATGTAAAGAAAGATCGCTTGTTTAAAGGATCGGAAACCGATTAGTTAAATTGATTCATTAAGTGTAGTGCTCAAATTGGTAGGTCAATGCAAAACGAGACGGGTACCCAGAAGGATATTAGCTTACGTGTTCGATTGATCAAGAACGTAGATGTCAAAATGCTTAGAGCAAAGTCTTGAAAGCAAAGAGAGAAGAAGAGAAGGGGCGAAACACTCGCGTACCTTGAAAGTGAGAACGAACCTCTCTTTTTATAGGTCAAAATCCGAAGAGTTTTAAAATAACTCGGACACGGAAAGTAATCTATAAAATATTCCGGAAATAGGCAAAACAAGACGGGGAAGAGGCGCAGCAGGCACTGCGACTCTTGGATGTGGCGCAGCACATGCTGCGTCTTTTCCCAAGCAGTTTCATTCTTTAAAAGAAATATTTCCGCGTTTCTATTATGAAATTGCGGTAGATTGTGAATTCATTCTAAATAATATACGGATATATTTTACCAAAAAAGATTAGTTTTGAAATATTAAAATATCCGGAATATTCTCGAGCGTTCAGACTCGGTTTAAAATACGGTTTATAAAAACTAAAATTGTTTTTGACCCGGACTCCAAATAAACTCTAATGACTGTCAAAACGACCATATCGGCACGTAGATGATGAACAAGGGGTAGAGACAAGTATATGAGCTTTCAGTAGACGATAAACTTATGAACTGTCATAAATCGTTTCGCATACCAAACATGTGGCCAATCATCACTGGGTAGTTGGCGGAAGGTGTAGAACTAAGGTATCTACAGAGCCCCCACTTTGAATGAGGCTTGGACAAGGAAAAATTCATAGTATAACCACTAGGTCAATCGAATATTACAACCTGACGACTATGGCGACGCGAGGTAATGCAAGGGGTCTGAACCAAGGACCTGTCGTCGGGAACATTTTAAGGTCTGTCGACCATCGGGAAGGGTCGATTAAAGTCCAATAGACTACTTACGAAAGCTCGACAACCATACGAAAGAGTCATACCTAAGCATCTTCTTATTCGGAATGAGGTTGCGATGTGAGGCTCGCCAGCCGTCTGAATATGGGGCGTAACGAGGTTCACGAGTCGCTGGGGATAAGATGTGTAATGAAGCTCGCTAGAGGATAATATCATATGTGAGAATTGGACAGTCTCTGTCTTTAATTGAACTCTCATTGGGGAAACGTACGTTGAAACTTGATATATGGAAGATTCTGTCAGGATCGAATCATTCCGAGAATCTGATCGGTTGTGGCAAGTAATATCTTGATGATAAAATGTGGCCCCACGGATTGTATACCCGGTAAAATGGTCCCTACAGGGATGATGTGACGGTGTTAAGGCCTGTCGAGGCACGGGTCTTGAAAAGAACCAAATTATGAAAAATAGAAGTCGGAAAAGAGGCGCGTAAGACTTGGGCCCAAAAGTAAAGAACTTGTAATTAACTTTCAAATTTAGGCGAAGCACTGCTGGGGAAGGGGCGCAGCAAGAGCTGCGACCTTTGGAAGAGGCGGAGCTATTGCTGCGTTTCTTCCTTGGCTTTTCCCTGTCTGATAAAGACGCGATCAGACGGAGGTTTTATCATTCATTTGGAACACACAAAACACAAATAACTCTCTTAAATCTCCACCAAACTTGCGGAAATCTTGTTCAAATTACTCCATAAGCCATGACAAACCGAGGTATGTGTTCCAATCTCGCTTTAATCGCTTGCATTTGATTGACTTTGATTTTGAGATTAGGGTTTCTTTCCACAAATAGCTCGGAAATTAGAATTAGCACCTATTTGAGCTTTGTATGGTAGAAATTGACACTAGGAATGAAGAATTGGCCTTGTTAGGAACATAGCCATGTACTTGTTTTTCGTTTTCGTCGAATTTTGAACAAACGTGACGGGTACTCACTCACTCGAAAACCGCTTTGCAAACCCCCTTAGGGTAGCTCATTTTGGATGAAACTTGGTTTTCTGGAATCCTTGTGTAAAGGGTAAACTTATTGTAGCATTAGATTTTTAGTTTGCGACGGTTTCTGCAGGACACTTTTCTAGGGCATAACCGCTATTATAGCGAAATGCTGTCGAATTTTTGACTCAAACCCATAATTAGGCTTTGAATTTAGACTTGAGTTGTCCTCTACCCTACATGTGTAGTTGGGTTTTCGAAAGAATGGTCAAACGATTACCAGAAATCTGTCTTTAGAGCCTGAAAATGACTTGAAATTGTTTGACATTGTTTGAAACCGCCGAGGATTTGCTTGAAATGTTTGACACGTATGAAACATTAAAATGTTGTGCAGGGGAGATTCCTTCTACGTTAGCAAGAAATCCTATTGACAGGGTTGTCGCATACCCTAATCAAAGATAAATAACCCTTGGCTAGGCTAACAACAAATAAATGCAGTTAGGGAAGTAAGGGGTCGATCTCGGGGAGACGGGAGATACTTGTGAAAAGATATGATTAGAATTTTAACTTGTACGATTGTCACAATGGTTATTACTAAACTAAAAAACTAAAACAATAACTAATAACTCAATATAGAAAAGGATCTAGGGATCGGGATTCACATGCTAATCGATTTAAGAGCAAATTTGATTACGGGTTTAGAAAAATCATAGTTGTCCAAGTCTTGTAGCGGTATATTCCTCTCGGATTAGTACCGACTTTTTAATGGGCCCTAACGTCCTCTCAGCCTGGTTAGGTCATTAAACTATTCTTGCCAGCCCTTTAATTTTCATCTCGACTCTCGCCCTTGAGACGGAAATTGACAAGTATAAATAATTGATTAAGGCTTTAAATCGAAGTTTATCATGAGAATCAAACAAGAAATATAGACAACTAAAACAATTCTACCCGGAATCAATTTATACTTATAAATTAATTAGAAATGTTAACCCTTCCCCTAGAACAAAGATTACTTAAGCATGATTAACAATGAAAGGGAAACTAAGATTATAAAACTAAGAATGGTAAACATGATAAAGAAAATACTAAAAGAAAATGAAACTATAATGTAAACACGAGAATAAAGTTTACCGGAAAGGATGAGCAAATATTGAAATGGAATAAGAACTTGAATAGGAAATGCAAACCCGGAAACTTGAGTTCCAATTACAAGTAGAACCACACAATTGAAGAAAACTTAGAACTAAACTAAACTAGAGAAAACTAAACTAAACTAAACTAAGAAAGATGGGAGAAAGAAGAAAAACTAATCTAAAGAGAGAAGTGTTTTTTCTACATTCGATGTTTTTCATTGTGTGTGATGCATAGGCTATTTATAGGGTTGAGAGGCTGCCCAAATGCGTCCGGATTAATACCCTAGACAACCTAATAAAGCACTCCATTAAGGCTTGGTAGAAGAAGAGCCAAGAAGCGTTCATCAGCAGACATACCCGATCGGGTTCACCACATACCCGATCGGGTAAGTTGTAATCTTGGTCAATTGACTTTCGTTTTATCTCCTTTGTCCTATGATTTGACTTCCATTATCCCCCTTGATCTCTTGAGTCGGGTTTGTTGATAGGGTTTGAGGTAAAATGTTGATTTCTTCGCCTAATTGATCGATCTTTTAACAACTGCGAAATCGTCTTTTCTTCTTCCTTCTTTTGAATCAGTGAACCTTCTTGAGATGCCTTTGACTTGGTCAAGCTTGCTTCACAAATCGTCGGGTTCTAGGCAAATGCTCGGAAATATAGAAAAGGGCGTAGAAACGTCACTTTCCCTACAAAACAGGTTTCAACATGGAATTCGCCTAGAAGACGACATTAGCTCATAAAATGGCTTAACAAAGCACAAATGACATACAAAACCGAGCTTAAATGGGGATTAAAATCATACAAATATTCACTTATCAAACTCCCCCAAGCTAAACCCTTGCTTGTCCTCAAGCAAGCATACAATAACAAACATGACAAGGACAAGTGTGACGAGCAACAATCAATCCAACCAAATGCAAATCCCATCAAGTAGCTTATAGAGCACAATGAAACACATCCCGAAACAACGTGGGCATAGGGAAAATGCAAAACATGGTTGAGATTTACATAACGGCGCAGCATAAGGAACATCAAATAGACTTTTCGGCTCTTGCATGATCTTTTGACAATGAACTCTCACGGTGGATTCAACACTCAAATTTTTATATAAATCAAGGAAATATTATTTTATATTTGAGTGGCACTCTCCTATCTACGACTCATGAGAATGCGCCCGCAATCTAATATGGTAAACATTCCAAAACTACAAGTCAAAACAATCGTGAAAAGCATAGAAAGAAGCCAAAAGTAAGAAGAAGGCTATGGGAGATGAGTAACAAAGTGGACAAATGAATTATGGTAATGTGGAGCTAAGGTCAAGCTAGCAACATACCAATTATGCAAGGATGCTCAATCAAAACTCGGAACCATTCCCAGTAAAATAAAACTAAGCCAAAAATAGCAAATTGGCTTATACTCATGGCAACACAAGAGTGAATTTCCCAACTTTTTGAATTTCGGATCATGGAAATAACACTCACAACTTCTTTTTCTTTTCATAAACCATTTTTTTTCTTTTCAATACATGCTTCTTTCTTTCTTTTCATTTTTTCATATTCAACATCAATTTTTTTTCATTTCTTTTTCTTTGGCTCGGCAATCAATAATTCCGTCCAATCAAGATCACTTTGACATAACTTGAACAATATCCCAAATGAGCACCCAAACACAAACGGTATAGCTACTAACTTAACAAGGTAGGCAATATTTTTACATGTAGCTAATGAAATGTGAAACAATGTGAAAAGAGGCTAAATTTAGGCAATGGATTCAAAGTGAATGGCTTCAAATGCTTTCTAAATCATGAATGTAATGCTCACTAGAAATGGAATTAAAACCATACTTGTGCGTTTTTGATGTGACGCAAATTATAAGGAGAAACTACACACACCTAATTGGGATCGGGTATAGATGTACCGATCACTGGAGGCTCTACCTTATCGTATATGTAGTTTGCCAAAGTCAAGATCAAGCCTAATAAGTCTAAAATCAATCCCTCACCCACTGTTTACAAGACATCCCCATGTATGCAAAATCCCGTCAAAAGCGTGAAACATTGGCTAAAAAGCTACTATAAGGGAAATGCATTGGGGAATGACATTATTCACAACACAATTGGGTGGAAAAAACACACAACTTTTATTAAATTTTTTAAATTTTTTGATTTTTTTTTATTTTTCAAAATTTTCAAATTCAATAAACAACTAGACTAAATAAACAACGACACAAATAAACAACTAGACTAAATAAACAACGACACACACTAAATCCCTCCCCCAAGCTAGAATAACACATTGTCCTCAATGTGCAAAACGGGTTTAAGCGCAGAAAACACAAAGAAGGACAACATAACCAACAAAGGAATGGGGGACGACTCAACAAAATGGTAAAGAAAGAAAAGAAAACATACAACCGTGCAGCAGCTCCCCCAAGCTAGCTTGAAAACGGGGGCAAAGTACAACCCAAGCACCAAAGTACCTGTGATGAACAAGCTACTACAATACTAGATAAAATTATTGTCTTATTGTCAAAGCTATTAGAACCAAAACCAAATGAATTATTTAAAAATTAACATTATTAAATTGTCCAACAAAAATAATATATTTCATAACAAAAAAAAAAAACAAGGGTTGCCTCCCGCGAAGCTTTATTTAAATGTCTTGCTAGACTCTTTATTAATGAAAATCATTCTCTGTGCCTTAAAAAGCATGTCAATGCCCTTAGAAGTCGATCATATACCCGCGCATGAGCTATACAAAAACATATGTAAGCAATTGACAAGATATAGGCATGAAATATTGAAGGTAAGAATTGATATATCTTATCATTGTGCGCATGACAAACTTCATAGATGACCACTGAACTGCTCCACTCGCCAATGAGAGATGGAGTGGAAAGTTTAAGATCATGGAACAAATAATTAGTTCCCAAAATATCATTAGTGGACTCTAATTGGGGGTAGGGTGAATCAAAGGAGTGGGAATAAAAAATGGGTGGTTGATCCCACTTAATTTCAAGGCTAGGTTCACAAAACCCAGTATCATTTTCAACTAAATCTGGAATATCCTTAGCGAAGGGATTTTCAAAGAAATCTGATGACTCGATCGACGACTCTCCATTGGAGTCACAAATGGGCTTAACAACATCCTTGTCTAAAGTCTCGACTACCATATGGTCAATATCAATAATGGGGGTCTCAAAATTGTCAAATGGAACGACACTAGAGTGACTTTCAATAGAAAAGGTTGGACCATGATCATCGTCATCTATTAATTCATATGATTGGGGAGAATTAGATTCACATGGGGGGCTGAAAAAGCATAAGGAAAATTGATTGGCTTCTTACATCTTTTAAACGTGGGTTCTTCCTTTTGCCCTTTGAGCATTTGAACTTGAGCCATGATTTCATTGAGTTGCTCTTAGATTCTCAACCGCCAGTGCATTTTTTCCCTTGATTGGGATGCCATAAAGTTCAAGAAAATCCAAAGTTCCTCTCCTCTCTTCTGATAAAGACTTCCACCACTCAATTGCATAGCTAGGCTACGACACTCAATGAGCATTCCATGAAGCACGACATGTCTCATATAGGTCTCATCAAGGGTATACCCAAGAGAGATAGTATGGTTATAATAGCTATAAAATCGGTCGAGGTATTCATGGAAAGGCTCATTCGCGCATTGTGGAGGTTGGAAATAGATAGTCATTGAGAGAAAATATTCCTATCACCTGAAAAGAGTCATTATACTACAAGGAAAAGGTGACAAAAATCTCAAGGAACAAGTGTTCCTCGAGACAAAAGAAAAGAAAAAAAAAGAAAAAGACAAGGTAATACTCTACTAATCACAAATAAACAAAACCGTGCTCCCCGTCAACGGCGCCAAAATT
The DNA here is from genome assembly GCA_022085475.1 of Heliosperma pusillum. Classification (NCBI taxonomy): domain Eukaryota; kingdom Viridiplantae; phylum Streptophyta; class Magnoliopsida; order Caryophyllales; family Caryophyllaceae; genus Heliosperma; species Heliosperma pusillum. The sequence goes on along the minus strand of JAIUZE010047023.1, from coordinate 32,227 downwards.
TGACAGGGTTGTCGCGTACCTTAATCAAAGATAAATAACCCTTGGCTAGGCTAACAACAAATAAATGCAGTTAGGGAAGTAAGGGGTCGATCACGGGGAGACGGGAGATACTTGTGAAAAGATATGATTAGAATTTTAACTTGTACGATTGTCACAATGGTTATTACTAAACTAGAAAACTAAAACAATAATTAATAACTCAATATAGAAAAGGATCTAGGGATCGGGATTCAGATGCTAAACGATTTAAGAGCAAACTTGATTACGGGTTTAGAAAAATCATAGTTGTCCAAGTCTTGTAGCGGTATATTCCTCTCGGATTCGTACCGACTTTTTAATGGGTCCTAACGTCCTCTCAGTCTGGTTAGGTCATTAAACTATTCTTGCCAGCCCTTTAATTTTCATCTCGACTCTCGCCTTAGAGACGGAAATTGACAAGTATAAATAATTGATTAAGGCCTTAAATAAAAGTTTATCATGAGAATCAAACAAGAAATAGAGACAACTAAAACAATTCTACCCGGAATCAATTTATACTTATAAATTAATTAGAAATGTTAACCCTTCCCCTAGAACAAAGATTACTTATGCATGATTAACAATGAAAGGGAAACTAAGATTATAAAACTAAGAATGGTAAACATGATAAAGAAAATACTAAAAGAAAATGAAACTATAATGTAAACATGAGAATAAAGATTACCGGAAAGGATGAGCAAAGATTGAAATGGAATAAGAACTTGAATAGGAAATGCAAACCCAGAAACTTGAGTTCCAATTACAAGTAGAACCATACAATTGAAGAAAACATAGAACTAAACTAAACTAGAGAAAAATAAAAACTAAACTAAACTAAGAAAGATGAGAGAAAGAAGAAAAACTAATCTAAAGAGAGAAGTGTTTTTTGTACATTCGATGTTTTTCATTGTGTGTGATGCATAGGCTATTTATAGGGTTGAGAGGCTGCCAAAATGTGTCCGGATTCATACCCTAGACAACCTAATAAAGCACTCCATTAAAGCTTGGTAGAAGAAGAGCCAAGAAGTGTTCATCAGCAGACATACCCGATCGGGTTCACCACATACCCGATCGGGTAAGTTGTAATCTTGGTAAATTGACTTTCGTTTCATCTCCTTTGGCCTATGACTTGACTTCCATTATCCCCCTTGACCTCTTGAGTCGGGTTTGTTGATAGGGTTTGAGGTAAAATGTTGATTTCTTCGCCTAATTGATCGATCGTTTGACAACTGCGAAATCCTCTTTGCTTTTTCCTTCTTTTGAATCAGTGAACCTTCTTGAGATGCCTTTGACTTGGTCAAGCTTGCTTCACAAATTGTCGGGTTCTAGGCAAATGCTCGGAAATATAGAAAAAAGGCGTAGAAACATCACTTTCCCTACAAAACAGGTTTAAACATGGAATTTGCCTAGAAGACGACATTAGCTCATAAAATGGCTTAACAAAACACAAATGACATACAAAACCGATCTAAAATGGGGATTAAAATCTTACAAATATTCACTTATCACCTATCGACATAGACCCTGAGCCTTCTTCTTCCCGTGTGGGAGAAGATGTACCAACGGCGGTGGTGCAGGAGACTAGGGCGGTTGAGGATGAGGTTCCGAGGAGGATTACTTCAGGATAAGGTGGACACCATTTAACGGGTGCACCTGAGTGGGTTGATAAATAGGTTGGTAGACATCTTATTTGTGCAGCATAGAGCCACCTGTCTTATAGGACGACACGGAGCATGGTAAGCCTTTGTGTTTGTTTTCCTTCCATATCTGATTGCCACTTATTTTATTATTTAACCACTAAATGAATTTTGATTCAATTTGCAGGAGGCCGGGAACATGAGGTCCTTTTACGGATACACGACCACGATGGAGGCGTGTGAGAAGTTGACCGAGGAAGAGAAGACCCTCATTGCAGGAGGAGCCTTCAGAGAGTTGGTCCGGGCTTGGAGATCGATCAGATTGATGAATATTTGGGGTAACCTTCCTGATCCGAGCCTTCTTGGATCTTTATTGGGGTACGACTTCGACCTTCCATATGCCTTTTGGGGAGGTCAGAGTCATCTTGGAGGATTACGGGATGATTTATGGTTTTCCGTGTGGAGAGGAGAGCTTGGAGTGGCCCTCGGCGGCCATGAGGGTTGACTCGGAGGAGGTGAGACAGCCAATAGGTTGGAACTTGCCGGCAGGGGCGGCTACTCTACCTGGGTTGGTGTCGAGCTATAACGTTAGAGACTACTTTGCGGGTCTCCGACGAGAGTGAGGATAGGTGGAGAGATGGTGGCTCCTCCTCCTTGTATTGCTGAGCAGAGGGCGCGACTTTGGTTATAGTGGTTCTTGTCTTTGATTTACTTTAGAGACAAGGGGAGAGGCTGTCCACAAAGCTTCTTCCTTTTCTTTCTAACTTGAGTAGCCTAGGTTGGTGGGACTCGGTTACTCCCGGCTTTGCGGTCCTTACTAGTTATATGAGGGTCATGGTTAAACCGGAACTGATGGAGAAGGGGATTTATCCTGCTATTGTCGGTCCTGGACTCTTGCTGGAGGTATGAACCTTCTTTTGAACCTTATTGAAAGATCAATAATCTTGTTTTGTAGGCGTGGGTCTACTCTTACTTCCCGAGCTTTGTACCGAAGAGGACGGAGCCTGAGCCGAGGGCGTACCCAGTGGTGAGGGATTAGGTGGTGTGCCGTAAGAAGAGCCAGCGTTCTTCTTATGATGTCTATAGGAGGGGCGTGAATGCCCGGCAGCTGGAGCATGTAAGTACCTCCGACTGCTTTCTTTTCTGTCTTTCATTTTGGAGAAAGATCGTAAGGAATGATCCTTTGTCTTATCATTATCTAGGACTGGATCATAGGAATGACCCCTTCCTTTCTTTGTTTAGAACTGATCATAGGAATGACCCTTTCATTTCTTTGTCTTAGTGGGTTCCGAGACCTTGGGTTGACTACCCAGACGCAGCATCTTTCATAGCTGAGGTCCTACGCCCTATGAACTCAAGTCGGTTATTGCTAGAGGACGCCCATGGGACCCGTGTGGTACCTAGGCGATCGTTTAACTCAATAGTGCTCTCGTGATGCTTTCACGCTCCCCATCGATCCTCAAGAGTCGATGTTTAGGGAGCCTTTTGATGCTAAGAGAGAGGCTGACTTGGCTGGGGTGAGTAGGGACGCCCTCCTCCTTTCTGGTGAGGATTACCCATGGTTCGTTCATCGGAGATTGTTGTACTAGCCGATCGTGGTAAGCATTGCTTGCTTCTTGTTATATTGAATTTTGGGAAATGATAAATTACTTGTTGATGAACCATTTGATCTTTACAGGATATCGAGGTGGCGGGCGTCGAGCCCCCAACTTACCCTGAGGTGATCGAGTACACGGACGCGGCTGGCTCTAAAACAGTCTCAGAGCTTCGTGAGTTCAGCGCAGCGGTGACTGGTGCTGGCTTGGAGGAGTGGGAGCATCTCGTGAAGAGGGTAAGATTCCACTCCATGATCATCTTTGTTGCATAGGAATTCATTTGTTTTAACTTTAAATTTCTACTTTGAATGTAGGTGGCACCATCTCGGCACGTGGCGTTGTGGAGGATGGCCAACCGGTTGCGGGCTACAGCCGTTGACGCACTCATAGGTGGCCAAGACCGATAGGTAGGAATCTATCATTCCCTTTTCATTTGTTGTATTTTGAAATGAAATGAGGCATTTCTTCGCAGAGAGCCTTTGAGCGTGAGCTGATAGAGTCTCGGGCGGATACAACGGAGTCTCGAGAGGAGATAGGTCGCATGTTAAAGGAGCTTGAGGCTTGGGATGCTGAGATTGATGCCCTCGAGAATTTAGCTGGGCTTACTGGCGATGAGGATTAGCCGACTTTGTTTTGTTTGTACACTTTGGATATTTTGAACTTGTTTTGCATTTGGTGTACATTTGGGTTTATTTTTGGGCGAGAGCCCCCAGTTTTGGATTCGCTTTTACGGCGAATGCCCCCAGTCCGATGTATATATTCCCTTTTTGACTGTGTTATGACGGCCTGAGTGCCTTTGCTGGATTTCTCTGCTCATGCAGATTAGCTTAAAGACAGGTTTGGTAGCTGATGATTTTTGCCATCATGTTGCCGAAATAGAATTCACATATATTATATGATGTATATAGCAAATAATCTACTCAAACAATTTACATGTGACATATCAAAAGCCTAAACTAGCGCGAAATGAGTGTCTGAATATGACAAAATGCAAAAAAATGTATGAAAATGTAAAAGTGTGAAAATATGACCCGACAATGGGGAGGGTTACCCCCTAAAAAAGAAATGATAACAAATATATAAGTTTAGAAAAATAGAAATGAAATGATTTTCATAAAAAGAAACGAAACGAAAATGAATAAATGTGCGTTATTGGCGAAAATGTCGATTAACGTCTAGAAAAGCGAACCCGACAAGGATTAGATAATCCAAAAAACCTTGGGAACTCGGCATATTTGCCCAAACCCATATCCTATAGGCATAGGAAATCATAGACGAACATGAATTAGGAAAGTAAGTAGCTGGAAATCCTGAGAAAGAGCTTAAGAAAGAAGCGCAGCAAGAGCTGCGACTCTTCAAAAGGGTGCAGCTGTTGCTGCATCGTTTCCCGGGCTGATCAGATCACGGTTAAAATTAGGAAATGACGAATAGTATATATAGCGAGCTCGGTTGAAGGTTTTATTCACACAACTCCGTCTCACATAAAAATTCTCTAATCTCAGAAATCTTTCAATATAATGGATGCCTTTGAAAACCGTCTCAAATAATGGGCAAATAAGTTCACCCATGTTGAGAAACATAACATGGGTGCCTACAATCTAGGGACAATTTTGAGCTTAAAATTGGTGAAAGTCATAAGGCCCTTATTTGATGTTTGCCTTGAGTACTAGGACACAAAATTGCATGTATTTGCCATTCCTGGAGGCGAAATTTGTCCCTTCCCCAAAGAAATAGATGCCATTGGAGGATGGGATCCTGAAGATGATCCAGTTATACCCCTTAACTCCCAAGGGTATAAGAATAAATTCAGGGACCTCCTTGGATTGACGAAACCTGAGGTAGACCGATATGTTACCTCAAAAGGTGTCAGTATGCATGACTTTATGGAGCGATTCATAAATAGGGAGGACCCTTCTTTATCACATGTTGCGAGGCGTAGGGCCTTTGCGGTTTTCCTTCTGCATGGCTATATTTTCCAAGGGAACATTCACAAGGAGATGAGAGAGGATCCTCTTTTCTTGAGTTTGGTGGAACAAATGGAGCTGCGCAAGAGCCCAGCTTGCCTTTGTTTAGGAAAGATTATCCTTGGCCTTGATAACAGAAAAGCTAATCGAGAGCTTCCATATCTGGGGAGTCCTATCATCTTGCAGGTAAGAACCCTTCCTTTCTTTCCTTTTTTTCTTTTTTTTTTTCTTTTTTTGTTCGTCTTTTTTTTGTCCATTGTTTTTTTGTTTTTTTGTCCGTTTTGTTTGTTTTTGTATTTGTTTTTTATTTGACATTCTTGCTTGCTCCAGATATGGTTGATGGAGCGCCTGCGATTGATCGAGCCCCTAGTTAATGTTCAAGGATATCGTGCTCGCTCGATTACCACGAGGACCATGCTCTACATGGTTGATTTGACCAGGATTCCCAACTACTAGGAAAATAAGCTGAAAGGCAAAGGCGGCAGCTTGATTTGATGGACTGTGCCATGATGTCATCTCAGAGTAGCTACTGGGTCTTCATCCTTCGACCCAACTCGGTCTCTACGTATACCTGGCTTGGAATTCATGGTATTTTTATTTCCGGAGAGCCTGGTGAGGCAAATGGGCATTCAGTAGAGGATCCCGAGACTTGATACTATTCCCTAGACCGCCTTGGCTCATACTGCAGAGTCATGTAGGGAATGGGCCACGAGATGGGTGCAAAGGAATATGTGGTTCATATCCGTTCCTGTTGGCTCCCTATGGGTATCTGACTCATATCTGCGATGGAGGAAGGCTAGTACTCCAGAAGAGCGTGAGAACCTAAGGAAACTTGAGCCCGTGGACTGTAAGATCTATGAAAGCGGTATTGAGAAGTCCAAATATTTGACTAAAGGGGAGAAAGAAGCCGGATTTCTTGTTACGCATCCAGCGAAGAGATCGAGGACTAATCCAGCTGCAAGGGCGGTGATAGATACACACGACAATGCTAGATCTCGAGAAAGACTATTGGCGATTAGATCTGAGCTGACGCAAGCACGCCCGGCTTGTGGTCGAGATAGAGCTAGAAAGAATGACAAAGGCAAAGGAAAAATGAAAGAATAGCCTTAGTCATATTTTAGTATTCAGTATTATTATTTGTTGTAATAAATGGTGCGATTTTTAGAATCCTAGCCTTAGCTTTTATTTCAGCATTTATTTATGTATGCGAAATATTATTACTATTTTGGGATAATGAATAAAGATTAAGTTAGTTAAGAAACTGATTAGTATTTCTTTCTTTATTATTCTTCTCGAATTTCAAGTGCAAATGCAAATGTCCTTCTATTCACATTTCAAAATAATAGCGGGTTGAATCCTGTGAAGGATTGCCTACGTATTCATTATAAAAAATGAAACTAAACCCTGCCCGTAATTCGAGAAAATGTAAAAGAATAATTGTTCGAAACAAGAGCTTGTAATGAACTTATAAAAGGGTAGCAAGAGCCTTGTTTACTCCCAATAGAAATACAATTCGATTTATTTGATAACATGAGGATTATCCAAATGTCAAAATGCAAGAGCATTGTGAAATTAATTTCAACTGGCCAGGGGACGGTTTTATTCCGTGTCGCATGAGCGGCAAGTGGGGTTGCGCTAGGCGCGTTTTCCTAGTGCATTCTAACACTACAAAACAAACTCAGAAAACTGACGGAATTTCCGTCAGTAACGTGCGTCACTTCAATTGGTAACAAAAAATTGACTTCTGACGGAATTTTCGTCAGTAAATGTGTTTACTGACGGATGATTCGTAAGCCAGTTTAACTGAAAAGTCAAGATAAACTTGACCTTACTGACGGAAATTCCGTCAGGAAGTCAAGATAATCTTGACTTTACTGACAGAAATTCCGTCAGTGACGTCAAGATAATATTGACTGACTGACGGAATTTCCGTCACTAAGGTCAAGATAATCATGACTTCCTGACGGAATTTCCGTCAGTAAAGTCAAGATTATCTTGACCTTACTGACGGAAATTCCGTCAGTAGTTAATATAGCAGTGGCTGGATACAGCAGCCTGCTGTCCAGCCACAATGCGTATTTTGCATTGTTTTAAACGGTGAAAATTTCAACAAAACCTGCAATACATAAAATACATTCGCCCACCGCAAAGCGGTAATTCATACTCACGTCGACCGCATGAGCGGGAATCAACAAAAGGCAACAAAAATAAATCGGAAGATCGATGGAAATCGGAAAAAAAATTCATTACATAAAAAGTTAAACAAATTCATACAACTTTTTCTTACAAGCTTACAAATTCAACAGGTTCACTAACTTAGACAAAACTAATGTCTTTGACATAACCACTAACTTAAGTAGATAATAAATTACTAACCTAAGGGGGTAACGGAACCCCGTACAAAGTCGTGCCCGTCGTCCGCGTTGTCGTCTCTTGGACGTGGAGGAAGGAAATGGCACAAGCCCGGGGGAAGAAATTTCATTAACGCCGCTTGCATGGTGGCCATTTGCTCGGCTTGGCTCTCCATTTGTTGTTGATTGGCCCGTACTTGTACTTCAAGTGCAAGTCGGGCGGCTCGCTCATGTTCTCGTTCATTCGCAAGTGCACTCAATTGCTCCCTCATTTGAGTATTTTCACTTGCCAATCCAGTGTAATCGGTAGGAATGTAGGAGAAACATGCGCGTGCACTTTTGTTTCAAGGTGGATCGTACCACATTTCTTTTCTCTTGTCTCCCATCCCGAACAGCCTCGACTTCTTATCCAATCCATCTACAGCTTTATAGTATGCATGGAACTCGTCTGGGGTCTCGCCAGTTGGCGTTGGCTGACTCATCTCTTCGGTGTAAGCTTCCTGAAAAAACAAAAAAAAAGATGTATAATTAAAAACATTAAATGATAAAAAAAAAAACAAAGCTAATAAATATTATTAAAGTTGGATATAAAAAAAAACTCCTTAATTAGTAATAATTTGACAAACTTACGTTTGTCTTAGCAGCTCTAGGATTAACCCACTCGCCCTACTTGTTTTTCTTTGTTTTCTCAAACAACTTGTACGGTGTAGGATCAACCTGAAAGTAGTATAAAAACATTAAGTGATATATCGTCAATATTAATCCTTCATAATATGCAATTTGTGAAGTAAAAAATAAAAAACTTACCAATTCTTTAAACGCATCGGAACAACTCTTCTGGCCTAGAGTATGGGTGCCCAAAGCTTTCTCGCCACCCAACCGTCTATTTACCTTGTTTATGTTAGACTTCTTGACAAATTCGGGATCGCTTTCGGGCCTTTTTCTAATGGTTTCCCACCAAGTTTTAGGCACCCAATCCGGCCTTTTTTTGTTATATTTGAGGCCACCAGCAAGTGAGGTAATCCGCCTCGTGACCTGTTTCTACCATTCGGTCTTCGGGTCGTAGTTCGGATCGACCGAATTCGTATAATACTATTTCAGCATAAACAACTTGTTAGTAATTGCTGAAATTGTACATCTACACGTTTTGAATGAAAACAATTACTTTTTAGTAATAGATAGAACCGTAATAAAATATACCTGAAAGTATTACCACATCCGCGTACGCTGGTAATGGCTCGCTTCACTCCATTGTGTGAAGTACTCCCGGCCGATGGTACGAATGAAAGACCCAGTAACGTATTGCTTGATCGGTTTGTCATCCTACCTAAAAAAGATACATATTAGAACGAACGCGATAATAAAAGTTATAATAAACGTTAGCGTAAAAGTTATAATAAAATAAAGTTAGCGATAATAAATGTTTTCTATATATTAGACACTTACCAATGGCCTATGTCAGGATTGCGAGACAGAATAATCCGCGTCCCCTCTTGCTGCGTAGTCGGCATCATAACCTGCTCCTACTCCTGCTCCTGCTCGTGGTCATCCGAGGCAGCCTCCTCCTCGTTCTGCTCCTCATCAGCAGGACGAGATCGACTAGTATTACCTATGATTCGTCTTATAAACCCACCTGCCATCAGTAAAAGCTATATACAATGGAAATTGTTAAGTAGTTCAATATATGAAAACCGTGAGCAAAATTTTTGAATTGCAATGTAAAGTTTCAAATTTGATTATAATTGTATTTTGACAAATAGATTACAACTAGTGACCCTCACTATCACTATCACTACAAATCAACAAAGTTTCATCATCTAAAAAAAGTATTCCGACTTCTTCCTCATCTTCCTCATTTTGTACTTCTTGAATTTCTTCATCTTCATCCTCTTTTTCTTTTTCTTTTTCTTCACCGATGTCCTTGTAATACTCCCCTTCACCCCTTTCAACAACAACTTCATATTCATCCTCACTTTGTGTCTTTTCCACCAAAATTGGTGAAATTGACTGACTATTGCCAACCACATCTTCTTGGAAGACAATTTCGTCAACAGGAGCATCAACATGCGATCTTGACTTGATTTTAAAAACTGTGGACCATTGATTATCTTTCTTAGTGGTTGGATAAGGAACATAATACACTTGATCCACTTGAAAAGCTGCCACGAATGGGTTATGTCCACGAAGTTTCTTTTTTAAGTTTACATCAACAAGTCCGTATACATTATGGATATTAACTTCTTGTGGGGAATTATCAAACCAATCACATTTAAACAATATGTCCTTATAAATCCTGTGCACGATATAATAAGAAAGCTCAACTACTTCATTAAGGATTCCGTAGTAGTCCTACCCTTCAGTAGAACTCACACAAACCCCATTACTTATAGTAGCTTGCGGAACATCAACTCCTATTTTAAAAGCACGAAATTTATAGCCATTGATAGAATATCTTCTCCATGTCCTCACCCAATTACTTGGACCCTTTTCTAGAGCTATTATTAAAGGATCCTTCAATATATAAGCCTATTTATCAATAAAACAATATATTAATTATATTAAGATTTTATCTTCTCAATATTAGTTAATAAGAAATTGAAATGTGATCCTACTTCATTTCCCAACCATTTCGAAAAACTTTTGTCATGTTTGCTCCAAACATCATCATAAGACGTGACATCAGGATATGTGAGTTTGATGTACGTCTCAAATTCCCTACAATAAGACGTGACATCATGACATGTTTTAATTAGTAATGTACGTTTTAACTATAATATAATAATGAATTAATTTAATTATAAAAAGTTATTTATGTAATAATGAATCAATAACTTACTTTTCATAAGTCTCTAAAAATTGCACACAGTTTCTTAGCACATAAAAATGAGCTTCTTCAAACTCTTTTTCATTTAAGTACCTCGGTATACATTTCCCGGTAGTATTTCCAAAGTCATCATTGAACGACTCAGGTATATTTGAATCTACTTGATTATCGGAATTCACACAACCCTCCAAGTCCTTCGCTTTTGTGTCAATGTGATCTTCAAAATATAGGGAACAAAAATTTGAAATTTCCTCTAACAAAAAAGAGTTGCATATGGAACCCTCGACCCGAGCTTTGTTGCCAACCTTTTTTTTCAAATGATTAAGGAACCTCTCAAATGGATACATCCATCAATATTGAACAGGTCCTCCAACCTTCGCTTCATAAGGTAAGTGAATAGGTAAATGCTCCATGGAATTGAAAAAAGAAGGGGGAAATATCATTTCTAACTTGCATAATATCTCCGCAATGTTTGACTCTAGATGTTCCATGGAATCAAATTTAATCGTAGAAGTACACAAGTCTCTAAAAAATTGGCTTATCTCAGTTATAGCATTCCAAGAATTCGTTGGGAGTAAATGTTTCAATGCAGCAGGAAGTAACTGTTCCATAAAGACATGACAATCATGACTTTTCTTGGAATGCAACAGCAAATTTCTATGGTCAACACACCGACACAAATATGAAGCATAACCATCCGGGAATTTCAAACTAGCAACCCATTCGCATAGAACCTTCTTCTCCGCTGTCTCTAAAACAAACCTAGATGATATGGGTCGTTTCAAGCAATACTCAAGAAAATCAGCTTTACCCTTAGGGCCAAATGAAGTTTTCTTTGTTACATTCATCACCATGTTGATAAGCTGTTCAAAAAAGTTTTTTCTCAATGTGCATAACATCTAAGTTGTGTCGAATCAACAATGTCTTCCAATAAGGAAGTTCCCAGAATATGCTTTGTTTCCACCAACCTTCAGTTTTGTCGTCTTTCAATCTTTTCATTTCTTCAGCAGAAGACTCGACAACTTTTGGTAAACCTTTTACTGAATCCCAAAGCTCAGCACCGGTTAATTTGATTGCAGTTGTGGTATCCTTAGTTTTCCTATTCTTTAGAAAATGATTACAATTGTTGCGGAAATGATGATCAAGTTTCAAGAAAGTACGATGACAATCGAACCAACAAATCTTTCGACTATATTTAAGAAAAAAAGATTTAGGATATTTTTGAATACAATAAGGACAAGCACGGTATCCGGTTGTGGACCAAGCGGAAAGCATGCCATATGCAGGAAAATCATCGATCGTCCATAGTAATCCCACTTTTAATTGAAAATTACGTTTCTTAGAGACATCGTAGGTATCCACACCGGTTTCCCAAAGTTCTTTCAACTCTTTGATCAACGGTTGGAGGTAGACATCCAATTTTGCTTTAGGGTTACTAGGACCTGGAACGATCATAGATAAGAACATAAATTGCCTCTTCATGCATAACCAAAGGGGTAAGTTGTACGGGATTACAATCACGGGCCAACACGAGTAAGAATTCCCGAATTGGCCATTAGGTGAAAATCCATCTGTACACAAACCTAGGCGAACATTGCGAGGCTCACTTGCAAATTATGGATGCTCTCTATCGAAATGTTTCCACGCTTCTCCATCACTTGGGTGTGGCATTGTCCCTCTTTCTCTTAATCGAGAGTTTTTATGGTGCCAACTCATCTCACCTGCTATGTGTTTGGTTGCAAATAGTCGTTGTTACCTTGGCGCAAGCGGGAAATAAGTCAGTGGTTTACAAGGTATTCGCTTCCGACCACTTAAATTCTTTTTACCTTTATACCGAGAGGCATGACATTTGGTACATTCCTCAAGATTAACATTTTCTTCCCAAAAAAGCATGCAACCGGTAGGACATGCATCGATTTTCACATGGGGTAGTTGGAGTCCCTTAAGCAATTTCTTAATCTCTTGAAAAATTGCGCGCCATTTGATTATTTTTTGGAATAATGTCACTAATGAACGACATAAAACCATTGGCGCATCTAAGAGATAAGTTTTTCTCACATTTGAGTGCTACCAACCTAGCAGCCGCTTGTAACAAATTCATACTACTTCCCTCATACACTGGTTGTTCGGCTTTATTTAACATTCTAAAAAAGGTTGAAGCTTGGGGATGTGGGGTATAACGAACTTCTTCATCGCTAAGGTCGTCGAGATTAAGTCGAGGCTCCATTTTTTGCTCAACATTATTACATAATGCATCTTCAACCAACTCTCGGTAAGGATTCTCACTAACTACGATACTACTTGAACTCTCTTCGGTAGCCAGTTTCTCACCGTGACACTTCCATACATAATAATTATCAGTAAAACCATTCGACCCTAGATAATTTTGAACCTCCCTTTTCGATTTAAAAGCTAAGTTATCGCATTTCTTACATGGACACCTCATTTCACCGCCTAACTCCTTAAACTCACTAGATTGTTCCGCGGATTCAATAAACTCTTTCACCCCATTTGCAAATATCAGCTTGGGTTTCTTTTTTTTCTTCTAATCTTTCATACATCCACTGACGTTCTAATCTTTTCATGTTATTATGTATCTGCATTTCAATATATATATGTTATATAAATAAATTATCTTAATTAACAACAATGATAATCAATAATCACACACAGTAAATTAAACATTTATTATTGTCAACAAGTAAAATTAATTTTCTTCAATTTGGTCCTTATCACTCCAACCTAAACCCATCAATCTACGTATCAAGTCTCTAGCAAACACCACTTGTAATTTATTAATGAGGAAAAAATTCGACAGCAATTCCCCTTTGTTCTCTAAATACACAATGTTGAATAAATATTTACTCAACATATGCATTCAGAGAACATTAAAGAAATTGTTACCGAACTCTTTCCTCATTAATAAATCACAAGTTATGTGTTTACTACCTAAGTGACTTGAAACGTAGAAAGACAGTCCTAAAACGGGGACTATTCAAAATTTACTCCTAACGAGTAATTTTTGAACGGGTAATAAGTCAATATCAACACATGTAATAATTGCAACATCCACAACACATGTAATAATTAGCTACTAACATTTAAATTAGCTGAATTGAACTTGATTAAGCCAATAATTAGCTACTATATTAAATCAATTAAAGACAATCAAATTAACTAACAACAACAATAATTGCATCATCGAAAATAATAATGGCTACTATCTCAAGTCAATTAAAGACAAACAAATGATTAAGACAGAAGGAGGAATTAACTAACAACAACAATAATTTCTTCATAAAAAACAATAATGGCTAACAACAACAATAGTTTCATCATAAAAAAACAATAATGGCTACTATCCTAAGTCAACTAAAGACAAACAAATGATTAAGACGGAGGCAGGAATTGAAATAAAGGTAAATATTTTACCCAATGATAAAAATAAGCAAGCACCAACTAAAGACAAACAAATGATTAAGACGGAGGCAGGAATTGAAATAAAGGTAAATATTTTACCCAATGATAAAAATAAGCAAGCACGGTGAAAGGTAGCGGCGTCAAGTGACAGTGGTCGTCGGAGGAGGTAGGTAGTGGTTTCGTCGTCGGATCTACAACAAATAAATAAAGATTGAGTAAAAAATTAAAAGGAGATAAGTGATTAAATGAAAGAACAAAAGAAACTTAACAGAGAATTTCCGGAGGTGGTGGTAGGAGGTGGTGGTAGAAGGTGGTAGCCGGAGGTGTGGGTAGTCTAATTTGGGGATTTAGGGGTTAGGTTTTAGGAAAATAGGAATTGAGGGAATAGGGAAGACGACACCTGTTTTTTCAATTTAATGAAAAATCCTGACGGAATTTCCGTAAGAATTCCCCGTCAGTTTCCCGCGTTTCCAAAAGCATACTCACAGAATTTCCGTCAGTAATGAAATATTAACGACGGAATTTCCCTCACAAAATACTTTGATAGGGGTTATTAAAGTGATGTGTCAGAATAAGTCCTTACGGAAATTCCGTCAGGAAAGTCATACTAAGTGTGACTTTCCTGACGGAATTTCCGTTAAGAAATGTTTTTAGTGACGGAATTTCCATCACTAACCGTTAGTTAATTTTACCGCCATTGACTTTAGTCAATGCGCCATTTTTCACTGACGGTTACTGACGGAATTTCTGTCAGGACTTATTTTCCGTCAGTATTCCGTCACAATTCCGTCAGCTTTCCGAAATGTCTGACGGATTAATTTTTCCGTCAGTTTGCCGAGATATCCCTGTATTGTAAGGGTAGTATCTTTTCAACTGGTCTAGGTTGGTAGAGTTGGCAAATTCAGTCCCGTGTTGGTCTGTGATTCTAACTGCACCCCATGAGAATATGGATTTGACTATGAAAGGTCCAGCCCAATTAGGTTTGAACTTTCCTCGTGGATCGACAAGTAAGAGAGCTCTGAATTATTTGAGCACTATATCCACTTCTTTGATGTTCCTGGATTTAACTCGTTTGTTGAATGCTCATTTGATTCGTGCTTGGTATGTCTGTACATTGTCTAATGCACGCAGTCTACATTCGTCCAAGAGGACGAGTTCATCATATCTATCCATCTTCCAATCAGCTTCTGGGATTTGACTTTCTAATAGAATACGCAGAGATGAGATTTCCTACTCTACTGGTTGTACAACCTCCATTCCATAGGTTAGATATAAAGGAGTGGCCCCATCGGGTATCCTAACTGATGTGCGATAGCCCCACAATGCGAAGGGTATCTTTCTTGGCCCATCACGGTAATTGTCGATCATTTTCTTGAGGATTGTGACGATATTCTTATTAGCTGCCTCTACCACGCCGTTAGTTTAAAAGGTTTATAAGGCGAGGAATGATGATGCTTGATATTGTACTTGGCTAGCAACTGCTCAGTCTCTGCTTGGAAGTGTGATCCATTATCACTGATGGTGTTATGTGGGGAACCATATCGACATATGATATTGGTTTGTATGAACTTTGCCACATTTTTAGCGGTAAGACTAGTGTAGGATGCTGCTTAACCCATTTGATGAAATAGTCGATAACTACCAAAATGAAACAGTGATCTCCCGTTCCAGCTGAAGTGATCTTTCCAATGATGTCGATTCCCCGAGCTGAAAATGGCCAAGGAGAGGTCAAGGTGTAAAGCAACGAGCGAGGAATATGCTGAACATTCCTAAAGATCTGGCAATTGTGGCTGTGACACCCTCGAATTTGCGGAAAGATTAAACCATTAATTTAAATAAATAAAAGATGAGAATACGTTTTTAATAGGTTCACTTTAGTGAAAATCGGTAAATTTTAAAACCGGAACCTACCATTAAATATATTCATCATAACAAAGGTGTCTTAAAGAAAAAGGTTCATAACAAAAAAGGAAATAATATTATACATAAGAAGTATCTAAAACGGGAGACATATCTCCCTAATAAATACGGAAATAAAAGAGTGTATTAAATAATACAATCCTAAGAACCGAATATAGGTCCAAGGTAATACTTCACTCGCTAGCTCGTCAATGTACCCAAGCATGCATCACAAACCTGTCAACCGCATTAAATGTAAACACGGAAGCCACAGTCAGTGGGGAGTAACTCCGAGTTCTCCCAACCACGAAATGTCGAGTTTAATAAAACATGAATAACATAAAAGAGATGTATATGGAAAATACAAAACCTTAACATATACGATATGCTTTTCATGTTATGAAGCAAATAACTAACATATAAACTATCATATGAAGGCTAAGCTACTCATGCAAACTATCATGTGACAACTTATACCACGAGGTAGGAAAGCTGGTATTCTAGCTCAGAGGTTACATTTAAAACATGGCCATGATACACTCAACCCTAATCATACAAACTATCATGTGAATCAGTTAACAACCGGTAATCCAAACTCTGTCAACCTTAGCTGGCTTGCATCTCACCTTCTAAGATTCATAGAATCATCAAACATGAAAGACCAATACGTCTAGAAACAGGCATAAGTTCTTAGCACCGTCAATAGTCGACTTCTGTAACTCGAGGCTATACCACAAGGTAGGAAAACATCCTAGTCCTATACTGATCAGGCCTAGAGACAACAGCTAACCCATTCCCTGTCTCATGACCAAAAGTACATGAGAATCTCTACTAGGCGACCCCCTAAGCAGAGTTGGCTAGTACTTAAGCTGTCTCCATTCCCAAAGTGGAAGCAATTAGGAGCCATGCCCCGGCTTGGATATAAACCCACCAAGCCGGGAACACAAAAGCTATCAAGAATTGAACTATATACTCGTTAAAGATAGTAAGGCCTATCAATGTCATGGTCCAAGGTACTCATTTAGAATTAGAATGGTCAAGACGCCATATAATCATAATTCTCTATGGGTACTTAGTCAACACGACATATATCATACAATTAAACCGTCACGGGAAAAACTTCCTATCATGTGACTAATTGCATATAAATCACATTCAAATATCATATCGCCTCATATCTACGAAGGCTCATTCATTCATTCATTAAATAAAACTTTACCTGAAGACAAATCCCCGACCCAAGTCCCGCGACGGGTCATCAGTCAAAACGGGGCTGACTAGATCATAGTTTGACCAAACCCGTTTGGTCAAACCGGCTAGAAACAGAGTCTTAGCCATTTAGGCTTGAACATAAGAACATCATATTCATTTCATGATATTTTATTCTAATTTCTAACATGTGAATTATTAATTCTTACGAAACCCGCTTGACTTAAAGGATATCAAATTAAACTACAATCTCATGCTATAATTTCTAACATGTGAGAAATAATAATATTATGAAAACCGTTTAATTAAATAATTTAATTATTAACATTTCCCACTTGCTAAATATTACAAAACATGATATAATAATAACAATAAACTCAAAAAAACCGTCACAAGCCCAAGGGAGAGCTCACGGGTCAGCCAAGACCGGACCGGGCCGAGACTGAACCGGGTCTGAACCGGGCCCACGGGCTGGTTTGGGCCTGTTTTGGTCGACAATTTCTAAAATCGTTTCTTAATATTTCCCGCATGCTTAACATATTTAAAACCCGTCAAAACAACAACAAAACAATCAAGTATCGACACAAGCCCAAAGGGCCAAATAACGGGCCAACCTAGACCGGCCTGGACCGGGCCTGAACCGGGCTGAACCGGCCTGAACCGGCCTGGTTTGGGTCGGTTTCTCAGCCACCTTACACGGCCACCACCAACAACAACCCCAAATTTATTTCTAACATGTTTTAATTAACAACCATCCATTTTAACAACCAATTCAACCATCATTCATACTAAAATTATGATTATGAACAAATCATCCAACATGTCAAGAACACTAAATATGTTAAAAACTCATAAAACTTAATAATAATAACAACCTAGCATGTTACTACTTAAAACCGTAAATAACAAAAACATATGTGACATTAATTCGTCGAGTAACTCGGTAATCGTTACCTTAGCTAGCACAAAACCAAATAGCACCCAAAATAAGACCTAAAAACCCGTCTACTAATCTTATTCTAAAATATACGAGTCACCAAACTCGTCTTCATAATCTTCTCCTATAAGAAATGACAAAAATAACATTATTAGAATTGAAACTTGATTTCAACAATTAAAGTGTTGAAAACGATTTTGTCGGAATTGAAAATAAAACGTACATGGAGATGAAGAGCGGAGAGGAGACTCTAGAAATATAAGTTAGGATGGATTTGGCCAAGTGACAAAGGTTTTGTGACGATTTTGCTCAAGAACGATCAAGAACACGAAGAACGATTATGATTATATTAAAGAAGGTATTAAGTTGATTTAATGTAAAGTAAAAAGATAATTAGTGAGTAAGAGGGGGAAGGTTTGGGCCGTGTAGTTATAGAGGATTTCGGGAGTCGGGTTTTGAACTTGTTGTTACGGGATTGACTCGGGTTTTATAAATATATTATGGTAGATATCTAGATCTTATTAGATATTATGTTAATTTAATCAAATATCTAGATATTATTTAGATATTATGTTAGTTTAATCAAAAGAATAAAAATATCTAATCCTAAGGGAACAAGAGGGGAAAGAGGCGTGTGGAGGGAGGAGTAATCGGGTCCGGGTTTAAACGATTTGTTGCGTAATTTAACCTGACAGATTGATAAAGTTACAAATATCTTAGATATTTGTATTAGTTTAATCAAAAGATCTAAAATGAGTGGAAAGGGTGATTTTGGGCGTGTGACTCATGCAGGAGTCGGGTTTCGGGTTTGTTTCGGGACTTAAGTTGACTCGGGAATAGTTAAATGACGTTCGGGGTTAAACCGTAAAACCTACTCTTTAATTCCGAATAAATTCAAAATAATTATATTAAATTATAATAAATTCAAATAAATCGTAATAAATTAAAATAAATTAAATTTATTATTTTTTTAAATATAATTTATGTCTTTCAAATTACGGGTTGTTACAATCACCCCTCCTTTTAAAAAGTTTCGTCCTCGAAACTTAGAAGGAGGAATGTGACATATATGTAGGTCTATTTCAAACCTTTTAAAAATATATTTGTAATAAAAATACAGGGTCTTATCACTGGGGCGGAAGGTTCTCGTCAGCTGTTAAGAACATCGACGTCCCAATTCAAAGACTTTAAAAGATACTTTTTCGCATCAATAAATGAGAAAACTAGTTATCGAACGTCTCCAATAACAAGTCTCAACACTCCTTGACGGTAAAATAATTGAAATCATCAAAAATTTCCAAAAGATTTTAATTCAAACATTTCTATAGTAAAGGTAATAACTCTACTATCTATGCCTAAAATTTCTAACTAAAGCTTCTAATAATTTATCTATAAGAGATGATATTCGTTAGAAGGAATGGAATATTCGAAAGAATAAATCGAATAGAAAGAAGGAAAGAAAGAAGGAGATTTGAAAGTTTCCTCAAGAATAGAAACACCACAAGAAGACATTACACGAACTTAGAGCGATTCGAACATCGAAATCACAAATCGTGATACTAAGAGATACGTTCACACGAATAAAATGAACTAACCAGGGGAAGGATTGAAAAGTAGCGGATTGAAAAGTAGCGGATTGAGTAAGGATCAATTTGAGGGAAAGGAGAGGAACGAATCACAACACTATCTTCCATCTATGACAATTCAAATGTCGATCGCAACTCGACAACACTAACTGTACATGTAAACTAGTCCTCAAAAGAGAGCAATTATCCTCTACAATTTCAATCATCAAATTCTTACCAAAATATTTCATAAACATGACACATCGAGTAACCACTCCCAATTATTCAAATTCAATTAAAATCTTCTAAGGTCCATCGGTACGGTAAACTCCATAACTAACAACCCATGAAAGATTCATTACGAACTCTAATCTTCTTAGCTCCATTAAAACTCTTATTGGAAACCACCATCAAAATATTTATAATTAGGGAAACAAGATCGCTAACAACCACAAAGTAAAAGAGGCTTACTATAAAATCCTTTGATCCAATTTATTCCAAAATTCATTATCCTAAGTTATTAACAATGAACTTTCTCATCTTCAAAAGTTAAAACACAAATCCTCAAAAGAGATTAGTCATCCAATCTCATTTCATTTAAATTTTTCCAACCATAGGGCAATGCGACCGCAAAACAATTTATTTAGTACTTACAAACTCCCAATACAACGGTTTTTGCTAATGACAATATTCCTCAAGTTGTGTCATCCAAATCCAAAGTTCCACAAGGTAATTATTCCCGTTAGGGTCCAAAATTTAAAGACCATAATTTCCCAAATAACACTTAAAGATTCACTAAAATTCTTAACCACTACTACCAACAATCCTTATGATTATTTCGATCCTCAAAACGTTATTGCAACATTATGCTTTCATAGTCTGAAACCACTAGGAGAGTTTCATCCTAAGTTTATCCTAAAAACCCAAGTTCATTCTAACAAACACTAATATTCCACAAAATTCAAAGTTCTTCCGACTAAGAATAATATACCCCAAACCAATGGGTATGACATCCATAAAAATGTTATAAAAGGAAGGTAAGGATACCAATAGTAAGATGGAGGAACTATCAAGAGAAATTTTCAAGAGGCAATTAGGTTGGAAGAGAAAGAAGCACCTAGATAGAAGGAAGAGAGCCTAATATAATAAGGACGAGAGAATTCATCGATGAAGAAGGAATTCACTTCAATTAGGCTTGTAAATCTTCAAATCTTCGGTAGAGGATACTCCTTCTAGGTAACACATATTCCACCCTAAGGCGTAATATTGCTCCTAGCAATTTGGCTAGCCACCCAAGCATAGCCTTCTTGGCAATTGTCTTCTCTATGAGGAGGGACTTGGTTGGCACTAACATCCATCTCTTCTATATGAGGTCCAACCATCTTCATAAGAAACAAAACAAATTAAGTTACTCCTAACAATTAGCATAAACACATAGACTACAACATAAATCCTAATCTACCCATCCTACCATTCTATCTCACAAGTTTATTATTTTATTAAGGTCAAGTTATTTATGCAAGGGTACACAAACGTGCGTCGTGAGCAAAATAGCTCTGATACCAACTGTGACACCCTCAAATTTGCGGAAAGAAAAAAAAATAATTTAACTAAATAAAAGATGAGAATATATAACGAAGGTGTCTTAAATAAAAAGGTTCAACAAAAAGGAAATAATATTATACAAAATACATATCCAAAACGGGAGACATATCTCCCGTATAAATACGGAAATAAAAGATGTGTATAATAATATACAATCCTAAAGAACCGGATATAGGTCCAAGGTAAATACTTCGCTCGCTAGCTCGTCAATGTACCCAAGTATGCATCACGAACCTGCCAACCGCATTAAATATAAAAACGGAAGCCACAGTCAGTGGGGAGTAACTCCGAGTTCTCCCAGCCACGAAATGTCGAGTTTAATAAAACATGAATAACATAAAAGAGATGTATATGGAAAATACAAAACCTTAACCTATACGATATGCTTTTCATGTTATGAAACAAATAACTAACATATAACCTAGCATATGAAGCTATCATGTGAATCCGTTAACAACCTATAACACGAGGCAGGGAAGCTGGTATGCTAGCTCAGAGGTTACCTTTAAAACATGGCCATGATACACTCAACCCTAATCATACGAAATATCATGTGAATCAGTTACAACCGGTAATCCAACTCTATCAACCTTAGCCGCTTGCATCTCACCTTCTAAATTCATGAAGCATCAAACCTAAAGACCAATACTTCTAGAAACACATAAGTTCTTAGTCGCAGTCAATAGTCGACTTCTGTAACTCGAGGCTATCCACAAGGTAGGAAAACATCCTAGTCCTAGACTGATCAGACCTAGCGACAACAGCTATTCCGTTCCCCGTCCCATGACATAACCGTCTATGAGAAACTCTACTAGGCGACCCCCTAAGCAGAGATGGCTAGTACTTAAGCTGGCTCCAGTCCCAAAACGGATCAGGCAGCCATGCCCCGACTTGGAGATAAGCCCCCCAGCCGGTGACACAAAAGCTATCAAGCGGCGAACATATACTCGTTAAAGACAGTACGGACCTATCAATGTCATGGCCCAAGATACTCATTTAGAATTAGAATGGTCAAGACGCCATATACTCATAATTCTCTATGGGTACTTAGTCAACACGACACCAACCATATAATTAAACAGTCACGGGAAAAACATCCTATCATGTGACTAATTGCATATAAATCATATTCAAATATCATATCGCCTCATATCTACTAAGGCTCATTCTTTCATTCATTAAATAAAAACCTTACTTGAAGACAAATCCCCGACCCGAGTCCCGCGACGGGTCATCAGTCAAAACGGGGCTGACTAGATCTTAGTTTGACCAAACCCGTTTGGTCAAACCGGCTAGAAACAGATTCTTTACCATATAGACTTGAACATAAAATCATCATATTCATTTCATTCTATTTTATTCCAACATCTAACAATGTTAATTCTTACATCTTACGAAAACCCGCTTGAACTTAAAGATAATCAAATAAACTACAATCTCGTATTATAATTTCTAACATGTGAGAAATAATAATATTATGAAAACCTTTTAAATAAATAATTTACTTATTAAAATTTCCCACTTGCTAAATATTACAAAACACGATAAAATAACAATAACTCAAAAACCGTCACAAGTCCAAGGAGGGACCCACGGGCTGTTTTGGGCCGACAAAGAACCGGGCCTGGACTGGGCCCACGGGCCTGGTTTGGGCCGTTTTGGGCTGTTTTGTTCGACTTTACTAAAAACCGTTTCTTAATATTTCCCGCATGCTTAACATATTTAGAACCCGTCAAAACAACAACAAAACAATCAAGTATCGACACAACCCAAAAGCCCACCCACGGACCAACCCAGACCGGACCTGGACCGGGCCTGAACCGGCCTGAACCGGCCTGGTTTGGGTCGGTTTTGCCAGCCACCTTACACGGCCACCCTAACAACAACACCCAATTTATTTCTAACATGTTCTAATTATCAAACATCCATTTTGACAACCAATTTAACCATCATTCATACTAAAATTATTGATTATGAACAAATCATTCAAATATGTCAAGAACACTATACATGTTATAAATTCATACAACATAATAACAATAACAACTTATCATGTTACTAGTTAAAAACCATAAATAACAACAACATAAACAAAAACAAAAGTATGTAACATTAATTCGTCGAGTAACTCGGAATCGTTACCTTAGCTAGCACAAAATCAAGTAGCACCAAAAAAATATGAAGTATAAACCCGTCTACTAATCTTCTTCTAATATATACGAGTCACCAAACTCGTCTTCAAAATCTTCTCCTATAAGAAATGACAAGAATAACATTATTAGAATTAAAACTTGAATTTCAACAATTAAAGTGTTGAAAACGATTTTGTCGGAATTGAAAATAAAACGTACGTGGAGATGAAGAGCGGAGAGTAGACTCTAGAAATATTAGTTAGGACGGATTTGAACAAGTAACGAAGGTTTTGTGACGATTTTGCTCAAGAACGATGAAGAACGATGAAGAACACCAAGAACGATTTTGATTATATTAAAGAAAGTATTAATTAGATATTATGTTGATTTAATGTAGAATGAAAAGATAAGTAGTGAATTAGAGTGGAGGAGTGCCGTGTAAATATAGAGGAATTATGGAGTCGGGTTTTGAAATTGTTGTTACGGGATTGACTCGGGTTTTATAATTATATTATGGTAATTGTTTAGATATAATTAGATATTAAGTTAATTAAATCAAATATCTAGATATTATTTAGATATTATGTTATTGTAATCAAAAGAAAGAAAATATCTAGTCCTAAGAGAGGAGAAGGAGCCGTGTGGTATGAGAAGAAACCGGGTCTGATTTTAAGCGATTTGCGTAATTTAAACTGGCGGGTCGATAAAGTTACAAATATCTTAGATATTCGTATTAGTTTAATCAAAAGAATTAAAAGATCTAAAGTGAGTGGAAAAAGGTGACATGGGGCGTGTGACTCATGCAAGAGTCGGGTTTCGGGTTTGTTTCGGGATTTATGATGACTCGGGAATAGTTAAATGACGTTCGGGGTTAAACCGTAAAACCTTCTCTTAAATTCCGAATAAATTCAAAATAATTATATTAAATTATCATAAATTCAAATAACTCTTAATAAATTAAAATAAATAAAATTTATTATTTTTCAAATATAATTTCCGTCTTTCAAATTACGGGTTGTTACACCTATAGGATGAGGCCCAAACAGAAAACTACTTATTTGTATACGATACAGTTTAATTAAGTCCCTTACAGATATATTTGATATATGTTTGGTTACGGGAGTTATTTATAAGAAATTGAGTTAGGAACTCATTCCGTTTAAGTTTATTAGTCAATTATACGATAACTGACTGAATAAATTTTACGTCTTATTTTAATACGATAAAATAAGATTTAATTTAGTGATTAATCGTTAACTCATTAAATTAGTTGAGGTTTTGCATTTATTTTAAGGTAGAGGTAATTAGTTAATTATATTTATAAGGAGTTGTAAAATAAAATAATTGAACATTGTGGGACCCATTATATATTGATATAATGGTAAAATATCACTTAAAAGTTAAGTAAATATATTTGAGTCATATAATTGTTTTATGATACACTTGATTATACTAGATAATTAAGCATGTGATTAATAAGTATTTGTGGGACAAATATCAAAAATCAAAATGGACCATTATAGGGCATAATGGACCGGATTTGTGCACATGGAAGAAGCATGTGTGTTATTCTTTTCTTAACACGCAATCAACTATGTGATAGTGACATATCTTCCATACTTTAATCATCATCACCAACCTTACACACTACCATAATGCATGTGATTATTCAGAGCAAAAGTAAGGCATATGTTGAGTGGTATGGCCGGCCATGTGCTCTATATTAGAACATTTTGTTTGTTCATTTCACCACTTGTTCATTCACTTATTTTTAGCTTATCTCTTTAAGCATTACTTCTCTATAAACTCTCGCATAACTAATATTCATATTATTACTAAAGTAGTAATAAAACTTATATTAGTTTCTTCTTATCACTAAATTTTCTAATCTAAATATATAGTGATTGTTTGGGTTATATCTTGGGCGCAACTTGGAGGAGATCTTCTAGTTTAAAGATTTTTTTTTTAGAGGATCATCCATTATTAATATAGCTAAGGAACAATAAGAAGGAGTTCTTATTGTGCCCCATTTAATTGAAATTCCAATGTAAGGAAATTTTATCTTATCTTTATATTTTATGCTTTTATGTTTGCATGCATGATAACTAGATCCTAAATCATTAAGTTAATGTAATTAATGAACTAATTAGAGGAGTCTAATTAGAGGTCTAGGACTGAAAATCTGTGCACCAATCGAACGTTATTCCTTTGAGACTGCGAACGAAGTGCTTCACCAGGAGGTCATCCTTTGTGCCCGCGTTGCTACATGTTTCAATGAAGTGAGCGATGTGTTGCTTTGGATTGCCTTGTCCATCAAACAGCTGAAACTTTGGGCGTTTTTATCCGAGAGGCAATTTAAGGTTATCAACTCGTCTTTTATAAAGCTTCATGTAAAGGTGATTGTCATCTGGACTTCCACCAAATTTAGTCCTAACAAGCCCTTCGATCATCTCTTGGATTTGTTGGGAAGAAAAAGAGTTGAAGTTTGCATTGACATCATCATCATCATGCACGGAGTCCTCACCGCCATGCTACGATTTTTCACTCTCATCACCAGCCTTTGAGTCGTTAAAGTTTTCATCGTTCGATCGCTTCTCCAACTTTCTTTTAAGTGCGGCGATTTAAGCATCTTTTTCATGAATTTTTCTTCACGAGTTCTTCAAGGAGAATCTTCATATTCGCCAGTGCTTGTTCAACCGTTAGTGATTCAATCACCATCGCAGAAGTAACAATGTCATTTTGCGGCATCGAGGGCTCTTTGACTCTCGTTGTCAATACTATGTCCGTCATCTTTTTCACGGAATTTCCCATGGAAGTCATTGAGATGGATTTTGACGATCTTGATGTAGAGAAAAAGATGAGCGGTAGAAATGGTCCCACCGAGCGTGCCAAAATTTGTTTTCACAAATTTGTGATTTTGCAATTAAATAACAAACACAAAAATTGTAACAAAGATGATTTTATTAAATTTGAATATTTAGAGTACAATCTATATTTATTCCGCTGATTCGATCTCCACGATAATTTATGTTTTAGATGTAGGGAGGGTCTTGATGAATTTATCTCCACTTGACTTTGAATGACGATTTTTTTTTAAAGGTGGGTCTCGTTGACTTTAAATCTCCTTCGTTGAAGTGTTCGTCTCTTTAATCGTGACTGCACAATTTGTCGAGATTTAAAGAATGGTTATTTTGATGGAGGAGGGTGGCTAGACTTAGTCTTCTTTAATGATTTTGACTTGGTGAAAGAAGGTCTTCAAACTTGATTTCCTTCATGATTTGATTCCTTGATGACGACACGAGATTTGTAGGGCTTCGATGTCTTGATTCTTTGGAGACGATTACTTTATTGTTTTGTTTCTTGTTTCTATAGAGAATTTAAGATTTCTCTAGTCTTCTGTTTTTCCTTCTCTTTGTCTTCTTTGTGATTTTTTTGTTCTCCCTCTAAATGATGGAAGATAAGTGGTATTTATAGAAAACGAAAGATACAAGCTAAACCCTAAATGGGCTCAACCCTTGTTTCAGAAACAATTCTGGGCATGATAGTCATGTGGCCCATATGAGCATATTTGACTCATTTAGGTGAGCTTGACCTGCTTAGTGGATTTGACCCATTTACCGGGCTTTATCATTTTAAGAAGCGGGCCGAATTAAAATAACTAAAATGGACTAATTTGATTTAATTTCGTCCAAATCAGTTATATTAGTTTTCATTTTCTTTGACTGGTCACTATTTTGACTTTTGACTTCTGACGTGTCATTTATTCAAAATTTACGTGTCTACAGTTCCCTAACTCTTTGTTGCGTCATCTTTTCTCTAGTGGATTAGATATCTCGTTTGCTTGGCTCAGAGAATGAGTGTAATGTATTTTGGGATTCTTGAGCTAGAATACGTGTCTTTGGATTAAGAAAATTTCATTTTGGTTTTGATCATGGAAAATAAAACTTAAGGTCTAAGATGGATCCTTATAGTTGTGTTGTATTCTCTCTTGGTGGCTTTAGATTTTCGAGCTTGATGTTGCGGTGTTAATTCGAGGTTCGAGTTTATTGGAATGATAATTTGATTTTTTTTATTATCACAATAGTTGCCTTATGGATTATTTGGGAACTAAGTGTCTCTAAATATTGGATTCTAAAAGAGACTTTACATTACGGTTATTAAGACTGGTGACCAAAGTTTAAGTTATAGTTGAGCTGGATAATTTGAATAGTTGTATCATCGCCATGTGCTTGGCCATGCATGATTTGGAATTTGTAATTGTTCTCTTATGAGATTTTGTGGTTTGTGAATAAAAAATTTCTTTAAGTTTTGGATAGTAAGCCTTGAGGTGATTTGAATCGGAAAATTGAAATGGTGAACCCGTTCATCTTGTGGTTGGCGATAATTATATTTTTCTAGTTATGATTATCTATGTTTATGGCTTTGAGTATAACAATGATTGGACTAAGGATGTTAGATTATATTAAGGAATGTTTCATGGGATTATTTGATTGTGGATTTTTCCTTGTCGATAGACCTTAGTTAATGCTAGTTGGATATATTTGGGTTAGTAGCTTTGGCCTTGTGATTATAACGAATTTTGTGGGATCTAATGATTGAAATTTAGTAAGGTGTAACTGGGGTGAGTTACATTTTCTTGTGAACTAGTTTATTAATGGGGTTGATGATGTCGATCGGAGGAATTTATTTATATCGGTGTGGCTATAAGATAATTTGTAGATTGCCCAAGAAGTCGATCATTATAATTTTGGTATTGGAATGAAGTGTTTAGTATTTCCCCATTCTTAGGCTTTTTGCCTCTTTGAGCGAAATCTTTGTCGTTCATTTCTCTCTAATCTATATTGTCATGCTTTGTTTCAGTAATAAAATATATCTTTGTATATTATTCCTCTGTCGTTGCTCTTCCAGTTGACCCTCTATTTTATTGCTGCTTTTAGGACTTCGTCCTTGATTCCGTTCTTATTCTTTTCGAGAAGCCTTTTTGTTTCATTTTACTCGTTGTGTATATCTTTAATTACTATGATTGCGAGTTTGATGCTCATGTTGCCTCTATGTGCGTGTGATGTCTTGTTATCCAGAGTTAACTGATTGATAAAATTTTTAAACTTTTATATTGTATCTCAAATTTATCATTTTACAGAAGTTTAAAGATAGATTTTGCTACTTTCATTTTCGCGAGAATGAATTTATTTTACTCCTGTTTTAAATTTTGCGTCTAGTTCTGCACTTATCAGCGCATGATTTTATTTTAATCTTGTCTTAACTTTGGAATGTTAGTATTCTTGTGTGCACGACAAGAGCTATTTCGTTCCCCATGAAGAGACTGGCGCCATCGAAAACTTTACTTATACACATTTGGAAAAATATCTTGTTTTTGAAATGCCATTTCCTTGTAAGTGTTTTGAATGCCAAATTTGAGAAACCAAGTTCTGTCCTTTTAACTTTTGTTTTCTGCTTTCAAAGTTTCGAGGACAAACCTTTTTAAAGGAGGGGTGATTGTAACACTCCTGATTTTATAGAAATGAGTAATTTACTAAAGTCATAAATTTTAATATTATTTTTTTACTTTTATTGGTTAAAATTTTTTAAATCAATAATTTATGATTTTGTAGTTTTAATAATGTTAAATTAAATTTAGTTTAGTTGGGTAGAAACCGTTGCTTTTTAGTTCCTTATGATCCCATAATCGGACTCTACTCGAAAGTCTGAGGGGGTAATACCCACCTTGAATATTAAGCCTACTATTACCCACCTTCTAAAAACAAACCATCACAAATCCCCTTCATCAAACACCCAAAAAACTCCATTAAAGCTCCATCTTAAGACGGATGTCATTTCTTCGTCTCTCTACGGAACTTGGCGATTTTTATATCAATCTTCTCCTTTCATCCTCCTCTTCCTTTTTATACCATAAAATATCTATTTCCTACAACATTTTATAAAACCCATTTTTCTAGATCTAAACTTACGACGAACGTAACTTCTTCGTTTCCTAACCGATTTTCCAGAATTGCGGTCATACCTATTAGTCTCGTTATTTGTCGAAAAAAGATAGATTTTGAAGATTTTGCGTCAAGGTATTCGTGTGGATTGATAGTTAGCTTGGGAATCGAAGATTTGAAGTGCTAATCAAGGTAACGTAGACGGGTTACTCGGTATCGCATCTTATGTGTTATTCTATGTGTTTAGAGTAGTCTTTATGTTAAAAATGAATTCCTTTATATATGTTGGTTTGAATTTATGACTACAACATGTCTAATTGTTGGAATTCATCTCATATTTCTAACTTGTCAAAAATGGTAGAGTTAATGTTAAACCTCTCTTATTATTGCTTAAAGTTGGGTTTAATATGTTAAACGAGTGTCCTATGATAATTTTATGTCATATATGTTGGTTTACGCAACTTCTTATTTCAGACGGACCATTTTCGTCTGAAAAATAAGACGGGATTATGTTGCCACTTTTTGATAAAATGTAACCACAACTTATATCAACTTTTTTTCAATAGTGGTTACATCTAACTGTAAAGTGATTACAAAATCATATCCTATTGCATCAGACCAAAATGGTCCATCTGAAGCAAGACCAACTGGTTGGTTTAATACTCATATGATGCTTTAAATGATGTTTTGTGATGAATTATGTTGGTAAATGCAAATGAGTGTGAATTGATTTAAAGTGAAATGAGTGTTTTGGTGATTTTCGGACAAAGTGAGTCCCAGCCGGCTCACCGGCCGCCGGCCCTCCAACCGGCTGGGAACCTCCTTAAGTGAAAATTGAAGTTTAAACAAAAATTGGACAAAAGAAACCCCCAGCCGGCCCACCGACCGCCGACCTGCCGACTGGCTGGGAGTCGCTTGTAATGTTGTCGAAAATTTTAAAGAGCCTGAACTCCCAGCCGGCCCACAGGCCGCCGATTTGCAGACCAACTAGGAGCCGTCTGAAGTTTGGTTGATTTTCATTTGGTGAAGGAACCCCGAGCCGGTCACCCGGCCGCCAGTCCATCTTGGTCGGTCGGGACCCCCTGCTCCCTTTTTCTTTCTCTTCTTTCACTTGTCTTCACATATAATTATTCATATGGTTTGTTTATCTTATAAACTTACTTAATGACATTTAATATTCTTTTTTGGACCATGTAACGCTTCAGATGCCCTTCTCATATGTTTAGTGACGGTTTTTAGTTATATTAACCACTTGAGTCGAATATGCTTTGAATGATGGATCGGGACTTAACTATTGGATATTTTAAGCTCTCATTTCCCGGTTGCACCTCTATACTTGTTAGACTTGATGACGTAGCGATAGGGGTAAAACCTAAATGCTTGTGCATTTGTTTTAGTGTGGACATAACGACGTTGTTGGAAGGCGAACGCAATGCGTTGATCGACCCGGCCATCAAATGTTGTATACTTGCGAGGTGGTGTCATTGCATGTTGCGTACTTGCTTGTTTATTCTTTACCTCATCTCCGTGTGTTTTAGCTGGAGGATGATGCTTGTACTCGTCCGCCTCTTTCGTGTGGTTGAGCCGAATTTGGGGTACTCGCTTCCATGTGGTTTTGCTGGAAGATCGAGTCTTGGATGCGAAATGTTGATCGCATGTCGAATCGGAACACGTTTTTGTCGAGAGTCTGGCCAAGTTTAGACTAGGACGGTATTATATTATCGTCGTCCTACCGGGAGGATAGAGTCTTGAGTATACCAAATGTTTATCGTATACGGTTCAGGGAAACGTTTATCCTGTGGACTAGTTCGTCTTGTCTTGCAAAGTAGATGCTAGTGTGTGGCATTTACCGTGAGAGTGTGTTTGATCATATGTTGGATGGTATACTTGAATAT
Organism: Heliosperma pusillum; assembly: GCA_022085475.1. Classification (NCBI taxonomy): domain Eukaryota; kingdom Viridiplantae; phylum Streptophyta; class Magnoliopsida; order Caryophyllales; family Caryophyllaceae; genus Heliosperma; species Heliosperma pusillum. The sequence continues at coordinate 1,234 of JAIUZE010047023.1, read as the reverse complement.
TGTATGCATATGATTGGTTTGCTTCTTGAATCCCTAACCTTCTCAAGCATATGGTCACTAATGGTGAGATGCAAGCCCTTAGTGATGTATATGGTTGCCAAGGGGAGTCTTCCCCAAGTTATTGTTACATGATGATGATACGATTGATGATTCATATGCTCATATGTTGTTATTTTGTAATGCTATCCTTATATCCGGCATAATATGTATGTATGTATGTATGATGAAATATGATATTATGTTTCCTTATGTGCGTTTCAATGTGATATGGCTGGAAGAACCCCGAGTTACAACCTACTGACTGTGGCATTCATGTTTCATGAATGAACAGGTTGCAGGTTTGTGTTACATGGGGTTTTGACGAGTGAGTTAGAGAGCGTTGTACTTACAACGATTTTCCCTTAGCGTTGTAGTTTACATTAGTTGATATCTTATTTTTGATTTTATCAAGGGATCATAATCCCTTGCATTTATTTAAGTACCATTTGTATAAACAAATTATTAAAGTAAGCTTTGGTCTTTAACATAAAGTGACATTCAAGGTTTTGCTTTTAAAGTTTTTAAAATCTTGTATTTTCCGGTACAAATCTATGTGTTTAGTTTATTGCGTAATTGCGGAGTGTCACACTAACTGTCATATTTGACTTATTCAGTATTGCTCAAAAGGAATGCACGTGGACTAAATAAAAACTCAAGCGCAGCCCAAATTGGTAGGCATAGCCCGCCGCAAGCGTTTCCAAATTCCGTGTCCGGATCCAGGTCGAGCTCGGCTCAAGCACGGCGCGCACACGTGTGCGAGATGAATTAAGCACCTCGCAAGACACTAAAAAAGGCCCTTTTAACCACTAGTGATAGTGTAAAAAGTGAAGGGATAGATAAACCTACACAACAAACACTTAACTACGACTGTGGGACTAAAAGAAGGAACATACACTTGGCTCAAAGCCTCTTATTTCCAACAAACCCCCATAAGAGGAGACCGAGACACAGAAAGACATTTATGGGTAAAGGAAGGATTGGATACTTAAGTATCAATATCTTTCGATTTGAATTGGCACTTTAGTGAAATGAGTAAACAACTTACCTACAGTTAGTGTGTGACAACCCTCGCGAATGCGGAAATATAAAACATACAAGCATGTGAATTATATAGCGGAAATATGAAGTTCTTAAAACTTTTATACATGCAAGAAGAAGTATACGAGGAGTGTCAAATATTACAAACAAAAGTACG